>JADKLZ010011580.1:0-39899 GCA_021533235.1 Biomphalaria straminea | reverse complement strand
ACTGCAAATAGATCCACTTTTAGATTTGTAACAAATTGTACTGCACTAGACCATACCTTATGGTACATATGGCACAGGTTATATAGGTAGTCTAGTTTACCAAATTATAATTGCCTATAATAGGTGGGCTATAGTATAGATACAATGGTTGAGTGGTAAAGCACTTGACTTCAGAACAGAGAGCTCCTGGATTCAAATCCTGGCGAAGATGGAGATTTTTTATTTTGCCATCTTCAGGGCACCTGTGTCCAACCAGCTCAAATCAAATGGGAACCTGACATTATAGTTATAGTTGGCTTTCTAGTTTTTAGACCATAAATATTTTTACATATTTTGAAAAATTAAATTGTAAATCTAGATCTAGAAATGTTTTTATAGGAAAACTTTGGCAGGATCATCCAAAATGAAACAAGAGACAACCTACACACTGCTATAGGTTTGTTAATTTACATTTTTGAAAATATTTCTTTTTGATTCTTTACACAAACCTTTTCACTTGATATCTACTGATAAATAGTGGATGGGCATAAAACTATATGGAGGCACTGGCTGAGCATCAAAAGGCTTGGCTTCTGAACTGGGGGTCCCGGTTTCGAATCTTGGTGAAGACTAGTAATTTTAATCTCTAGATATTTGGGCGCCTCAGAGTCCACCCAGCTGTAATAGGTACCTGACATTTGTCAGGGAAAAGTAAAACGGGTTGGTCGATGTGTTGGCCTCATGTCACTTTCATAAGCTGTGGGCCACATCCATAAATCTCAAGGTCTGAAAGGGGAACTTTCCCTTTTTTAAATTTTAATTAAACTATATATTTTTAAAATTCCATAGTTCCATTATTTTTTAAATATGAAATGGAACAGACAGCTCAGCAGTAAAAAGCTGGCTAGAAGAAGAAATATGAAACTTACAATGGGTGTTAATTACTTTAAATAAGTTGTACAAATCCCCCACCATCATGCTCTTGAACCCTGGCCCATGATTTCCTTGATTGTTTCAATGATTGATGCTGCTTCCCAAAAGCATGAATAGTCCAGCTCTTATTTTGGCATACTCCTTTTGAAATTGTGAAGAACAAATGGCAGAAATTGATTTGAAAAAGAAACACTTAAAAACTATTACAATGACATTTGATACCATAATAAAGCTCTACTGTTAAAGAAAGGATCAGACTGTGAACATAAATATTAAATCAAACCTGGCATATTGATTTTTTTTTGGCCACACAATAAAGGTCATAGCTACATTGGAAGAAAATGCCTAAGTATAGGTTCACAGTAACCTCTCTTTCAAGTTCACTTTAAATGTCATCTCATCTTTATTTATAATTTAAATCTTGTTCTTGCTCTAATATTTAATTATTTTTTAAGCTTATGTTTTTTTAATTTTCAATGCTTGCATTATTTAAAAGACAGCCCCCCACCCCGTAACCTTAATACAAACTTCTATACATGTTTCTTTTTCAAAACTGGTAACCAATCTGCTAGTGATGAAGCCCAGTACTTAAGTACTTCAACCAACTTTGCCTATGATTTATAATTATAATTTATGATGCAATAATGATATATGTCATTGATGTGATAAAAAATTATTTTATGTTATAAATTATTATTTTTTTCAAGGTAATCATGAAACTCAGGAGTCGATCGGTGGAGAAGCTGATCTACACAAACATCGACATGAATGTTCAAAGAATCCAGGTCATACAAAGTTCATACCTGTTGATAAGTTCACAATTCAAAATTTACCTGAAGATCATCGTAACTATCTTTTATTCAGGTATATCAAAGCTATAGCTGAGTTGACAGTCAGGGTTTCTGTTCAAATGGTAAGTCCAAACAGGCCTGAAGTTTGGCCAAAGACAAATGACCTATACCCATTCAAAGACAGCAAATCCATTACAGCCTTAAGGACAGGAAGTGGAATGGTAGGATCTGTCAAAAAGTTTACATCAAATGAAAAAAAACAGAAAAACAACAAATTCTTCAAATGTTGGTGTAGAAAATGTGAGCGTTCAGAATCACCCAGCAGCGTGTGGTGGGAGTTTGATACCGTCACAGCTGCTCACGTGGTTTTTGATGAGATTGAGGCAAACCACGCATCTTTGAGATTATTTTATGACACCAACGATAGTTCCCTTTTTCTTGTTGAAAAGGTCATTGTTGCTGATGTCAATGTGGAGTATGACAGATGTAAATTGAAATGTGTCACCTGTGATCTAAGTTTAGGAGAGGATCTGGAGAAAATCTGGAAACGTTATGATAATGTGTGGAGGAAAGTCAAGAACAGTTACTATAAATCTAGAGATGTGGACAAGTTGACCTTTATTGTCTCCCATCCTCATGGCTGTTCTAAACAGGTCAGTATTGGACACTGGAAGGACAAAGTCAAAGTAGACGAATATCGAAACAAATTTACTTATACCACATGTACTTGTTCAGGAAGTAGCGGAGCCGTTGTCCAGTGTGTAGGTTATAGTGGGGTGTGGTATGAACATGTTCACAGTGGTTTCAAATCAGAATATAATTACAGTGGGGTTGGTTACGTGTTGTGAGCTTTGTCTCTTGTTGGAAAAAGTTAATTTTGTCTTTTATATACAGCTTTGGAATTTCATGTAATTTTAACTAGCAGATTTTTGCTTTGTTTATGCTCTAATATTTTATTTTCTCAACATGGTTGAGTCATTTAACTGTCTGGTGGCTAGACACTGGAATGTTGAGAGGTGATTAAATTGCTATTTATATATTTTGGATTGGTTGTTTTTTTTTAGCATGATATTAATAATTGACAATGTAATTTATTGACTCACAGTAAATACTCACTTAGTATTAAAAATTTTACTGTTACACAATTTGTTCCTTAGTCATTTAAATGTTTCTGTCAAATTCTGGCTTTGTGTAATAACATTAGACATCTAGGCTTACTCAAGGAATTGGGTTGGACCCAGACAGATGTAGACATACATCCTCTTTTGTCAACACTATCACATCCAAACTTCATAGTGAATCTCTTATGCTTAATTGAATTACAAACTTCATAGTGAATTTCTTATGCTAAATTGAATTATAAAATTCATAGTGAATCTCTTATGCTTAATTGAATTACAAACGTCCTAGTGAATCTCTTATGCTTAATTGAATTACAAACTTCACAGTGATTCTCTTATGCTTCATTGAATTACAATTTTTTTTCTGCTGATTTTTTAGTTTTTTTTTTGTGTGTTGTAAATAGAAGTGACGATTAATTGCATTCTTAGTTATCATATCAAAGACATATCTTTACTAGTTATTATTAAGAACATGTCAACATGATAATTAAATTTGATGTTTAAAAAAAAAAATGTTTTTTTCTTTTTGTAAATTGTTCTCAGAATTCAGAATACACAGGAATTATTTTTTATTGTTCAAGTTAATTTATAAATTCTTTTGAGATGAACAGGACTTTGCATTCTAGTTGACTGAACATTATTTCACTCTAAAATTTAATATCATAGTTAATTATGAAGTGTGGTGGACTAAATTGTTTTTATTTTTTTTCATATACTAAATGTCAGCAAACCAAAAAAACACCACCACATATTAACAATAGTTCAATATTTAATGAGTACATTAAGCAACAATTTTAAATTGTGCCAAATGTTTAAATTAGGAAGTGAAACCTTAATTATCTTTAAAACTTATAAATATATTTACCTAATTTTCCACGATGAACAAGCTTAACATAAATTTACAAAACATGTTGTCATGTAATTGTTTTTATCAAGGGTCAAGTGGAGGTTGAATGTCAACTGATGACATTCCTCTGACCAAGTGCAGAAATAGATAGAGGGTTAAAAAAAAAAAAGAAAACATTTTACTTACATAGAAAATATAACTGTTAAAGTAACCAAGAAGCTAAAATGTATCTCTTACTTTATCATGAATACAGGTTAGTTCAGAAATTTAAGATTTATCAAATTACATTTTCTCTCATTTAATATTGATATAACACAAGGAGTTGAAAAGAAAGACACATGAAAGGAGAAATGAAAATCAATAAAAAAGATAAAGGGAGATGATGTGGCACAAACTTGAGTGACTCCCCTTGGTACAGTAATACACATCACATACAAACTCCTGTCAGAATGGCATTCACACTAATGACGTTAAATTAACAGGTTTTAGACCATTATTTTCAATAACAATTTGATAGGTGAAAAATTAGTATCTTTGTCCACTAGACTAATATTTAAAAAAAAAAATGCAGGCAATGTAAATCTATAGCAAAACAAAATGCTTTAACTGCTTACTGCATGAGGATGATGAGTATAGGAGTGTAAGAGACACACTACAACAACCATAGGTAGTAAATGAAGCTTCCTTTCAAGACCAAAACTTCTGATCCCTTACAAATTATGGATGTTCCTTCAGAAATGAAAATAATTACAACCTAATTCAACCCCCCCAGGACATCAGTGGCAGGGTTTGAACTCCAGACTATCTTAACATATGCCACAAAGCCAGATTTAAAGATGATTTTAAGTTTACAAATGAAAAATATGTTTCCTCCTCATTGAGTGTTTGTTAATTCAACCACAGTCACTAAACAGATCTGATTGAAACAACAATTTTTTAAAAAGAATAAGAAAGAAGTGCTTTTTTACATATAAAAAGGATTTTTTAAAACAAAAATGTTTACAAAACAATTTGAAAACTTAAATAACTCCATTGCAACAAGCATTTAAAAAAAATTAATTAATCATGAACTTCTTCAAGCAAAAAATAAAAAGATTTGATCTAACTAAAATGTGCAGTAGTATATATGTATATTATTTCCTTGCATTTGTTGCCAACATAAAAAAAAACAACAACTGAAATTTTAAGTCCACTATGAAGTTTTAAATAAAAAAAATTGCACTTCAATAAAAAAAAAAAAAAATTTTTCAATATTCAAGAAACAGCTGAATACTTTTTTTTTTAAATTTTAAGGTTACCTTACTTTAAAACCACTGACATTTAAAAACAACAAAAAAAGTGTTGTGTTTTATTTGTAAATCTTTGCACTAGTCTATGTTAATGTGAAAGAGTTGTCTTGAAACATATTAAAACTTTTTGTTTTTTTTTAAACTATTTAGTTTATGCCAGTCAACTGTAATAAATAACTTTTACAAAAATCACATACACAAAATTTAACTTTTGAAATAGTTTCAATCAGTTAAATCTAATTGTTGCCAAGTCCTGGTTTATCTGCTTGTTCCATCACAGCCTGGAGATTTGCATCAAACAGCTCAGCTCTGGAATAAAACAGTAACACACAATGTTACAGTGGTGCAACATTTTCTCAAATGAAATGTCACTCAGATGAAAAACATGCAAGAGTAAAATATTGTCTTAATGTATCCTTCAAAAATATTTTATAACATTTAAAGTCTAAGCTAAAAATGACATGAGATTTATTTGATCCAGTCAGGGGAATTCAGCTAATATGAGGATAACAACTTAAGTAATTAAATTATATTTTCTGTAAATTATGTATTTTAATTCCCTCTATTTCGCATTACCTGTATATTACAAAATTCCTTATTCTGGAGTTGAATGTCAGAAATGATACAATATAATAAAATTGACTTACCTGATGGGCATGTCTAATGAATAAAATGGATTCTTGAGAGCATAGTCTGAATACACTTCATACAGTTTTTTCAATAATGCATCCACATGAGATTGTTTGGGATCTGTTATGATCACAAACTTCACACCTGTAAAAAAAAATTGTGTAGTTTCTAAAAACAATATTTGACTTCATGAAATCTTCCAAGTAACAAAAAGAGATTTTTATCTACTACATAATACAAGTTTCTTGACTATATTTATATAAGGTCAGCTAAACAACCAATAAGGTTGCATGATGGATGAGTGGTAAAACAATTGGCTTCTGAACCAAGAGGTTTTGGGTTTGAATCAAGTTGGAGACTGGGATTTTGATTTTTAGTGCACCCCAACTGTGATGGGTACCTGACTTTAGTGCTGGCCAGATGACACCCTCATTAACTGTTGACAACAGAAACAGATGACATTTAGAATGTGAATTTAGAAACTATCACCTTGGCTTTTATCTAACAGGATGGAAGTAAAAAGATTCTAAAATCTCAATTTTATTGCAGGGTATTTGCCAGAGGAAAAAAAGAAGGTTAAAAAAAACATCATCATCTTCAGCTGTGTACTTCAACAATGATACAAAATGTTATATACATTTCTATGTTAGTCTAAATAAGTTCAAGTACTTTAAACTATGAGATAACAGACCTGTCATAGTCTGATGGCAATGTAGTTTGAATGTATCTGTTTCAAGAGACTGTATACCTGAGGAATGTGGTTCTGGGGAAAGCTGAGATCCTATAGCAAACAGACTAGATGAAATAGAAACAATAACTGTAAAGCCTTGTTAAAATACAGAACAATATATTGTTAAACTATACATGGCAGAGACGTTTGAATAAATAATTATATTTCATCCGCATAATTAATAAAAAAATAACAGAATTAAAACTATTAAACAAATATGTAAAAATATTGAGTAGGGACTTTGTAAACTTTTTTTGTGGATCAGATATAAATTTTCAAATGTGCACGCTACTTACGAGTGAAGCATACTGGCTAGCATGATTCTTTCATTTGTAGTTAAGTGAGGTCGCCCAAATTTAATATTAATGGGATAGTTACTCTCTGTGGCTAAAACTTCTAGAATGTCTCTTTTATCTGCCAGGACTCTTCCTTCTGCAGGTATTCCATTGATCCCCAGTACAGCATGGCCAACTTTGAAAAACACAAAACACATATTTATTTTTCTTTTTTGAAGTAAAGTCTCAAATACATAAGATAAGATATAGTATGAGAACAAAATATAATATGTGTTATTGCTCTTCCTGTCTCCAAAGACATTGGAAATGGAAAATTCTTGGGCTCTTAATAGGTCTATTCAAAAACCACCACTAAGGTCACCATAATGAAAACTCTTTTATTGATGATGATGACTTGACTGTGTGACATAAAAACATATAACCTATGGACAGCATACTACAGAGGACATTTTAGCAGAATTTGATATTAGATGCCAATGGTGGGCAAACTTTTTCAGCAGCATGCCAAACATTAAATGAAAAAAAATGTATGAGACAAAGATACAAGAATTAAGACATTTTAATATAAAAACTAAAACTAATCATACCTTATCTTATGTAATGAACAACAGATAAAAGTTAGTTAATACTAAATCTAGACAGATCTCCTTATCTTATAAAATACAGACATTACTAAAAAAAAAAAAAAAAAAAGAAGATGATAATGATCTACGCACCATGCATCTTGATCTAAAAGGAGCATTTGTACAAATTTGTCCTAGCATACAACTAATACAAGGAATCATGGAATGTGTCTTTAACTTTGTGTAGAGTGTAGACTCTAGATCTATTATAAAATAAATCTAGTAAATTCTAGTAAAGGTGTACTGATGTACATCAGACCAGTACTCTACTGGTGACACTGCCACTCGTGGCCTGATGTAGATCTAGACTAGAAATAGATCTACTAGACTCACTTTACTATCTTTAGTGTCTTACAACAGTTACATACGTTACGTAGATCTACACTGTACACAGTACTGTAAAAATGTACAGTGAGTCAGTGTACAGTCTTACTCTTAGTCTTTACCTTTTATGCCGTCTCTTTCGCCGAAAGCTACAACCACTTTTTCATCGAAAACTTTTAAAACCAATTCGAGGGGATAACTAAATGTTTTTTCAACGGATGGTCTGCCTACAGTTGGGGAATCATAGTGGTAAATTAAGCTCCCTGCTTTATTAATAATATAAATACTAAATATTGTCATTTTGACAAAATATCAATGTTTACAATTTCTTTTCTCTTGAAATGTAATAGCCTCCCATGTCAAATGACCTTTGACCTGATTAATAATAATAAAAAAAAAAGTTCGAATTATTATTAGAAAGCTATGAACTTTCATTATTCTCAACAGAAAAAAACTTTTAACATGTGTAAGAAGAAAATAAGAAAAAGAAAAAAATAGTTTTAATAGTAAATTACTTACTTAAGATTTATATTAATTATATCTAAAAGTCACATAACTGGATGTAGATATGTATACATAAATAAAAATGAAAAATATTTTTAAAATATTTTTTTTACAATGAAACCTTAACAAGAAAATTGTAATATTTTCCTTAACCCCATTAAGAATTTATCTTCGCAATAAAAACCTCAACCATGAAAAAATACAATGCTACAGAAACAACATCACAAATCCAAAAAAGACCTTGGTCAACGTGATTCCTCTGAAGAAGAGTTCATGACTCACAGTTGGTAAAATGAAACAAATTCTAAAATAGATTTTTGGGGCATTAAATATTGTATAAGAATAAAACAAAGTGCGATAAGAAATTAAATCTTTTTTTTTTTAGCTGTGAACTTACTACACTCACTCTCATTCTATTGTATTTTGTACCTATAATTAAGACATTCCTTCAAAACCTGAACGTTTATCACATGTGGCTAACATGGTTTATTGTTTATTTCATTGATACAATAATTAAATAACATTGTCTTCAATTCCAAAGATTCAAGAAAAGTGCAGTATGTCCCATGGCTATACAGACCCAGTTACAATCTACATAGTACGCCACAGCTGATGCTGACAAATCCATTATCGGTTGTTGATATTTATTCTATGTAGCATTTCACTAATTTTAGTTCAACATTAATTCTTTATAATCAAACACTTTTCATTGCTTAAATTCTTTTCAAATTATGTTCAAAGAAGTAGGCTTGAATGTTTGATCTTGACTCTTCAGAAATATTGCAGTGTCTGACAGGTTAGGGATTTAACCTTTGAACTTTAGGGATGTTTCCTAGTCTACTATATCAGTTTTATAATTTGTCGATATTGGGAATTACAAAGAACGTGGGATACACATTTGAGACCAAAAAAATCTGATGCTGAGGACAGTCACAGATGGCAAGAAGAAGATTTTAAACGACCTCTTTTGGACAATGGTTTTTCTTGCCCCGGGTGTGGCAAAATATGTAGGTCACAGCTGGGGCTGTGCAGCCATGGGAAATTTTGCATTCCTTGTTAATCTTCAGACTCGAAGTTGTAGCGTATTGTTATGTTTGTTAGTCTACCATATCACTTATCCTTTATCTTCAGAATCAAAGGCATTATTATTATGTCATTCTTAGATTATGTTTATTATGTTTGTTAGTCTAACATATCATTCTTAGAGTATGGTATGTTTAAGATTTAGCATATTAGCCTTAAAGTATGGTTATATAAGTTTAATAATTTCCCTTCATAGTACCTAAAGCCTTATCCTTTTGACATAATAAGTTATTTCTGTGATGTGCAATATTTAATTTGGCGTTGTGTAGCCAGCACAATGATCAATGGGCTTCACATAACTCAGCTAAAGCCAATCACACATTGCCACATTTCCAGCTAGTTCATTGCCAGTTCTCCAATCCTAAGTAAATGTAGTATGCAGAAAACTGGATGAAAAGTCAGCCCTTGCTCAAACAAATTCCTGGTCACTTAAGTACTAGTTTTAGAAATTAGTTCATGTGTCACTTAAGCCAAAGCTGTACACTTCATTGGGATGCACAGTGGCTGAGCAGTAAAGGGCTAGGGTTCCGAACTGGGAGTCCTAGGTTCAAATCCTGGTAAAGAATGAAATTTTTCATTTCAGGATCTTAAAACACCACTGAGTCCATTCAGCTTTAAGGTGTACCTGACATTAGTAGAGGAAAAGTAAAGACAGTCGGATGCTCTGTTGGCCCCATGACACCCTCATTAGACGTGGGCCATAGAAACAGATGACCTTTACATTATCTGCTCCATAGATCGCAAGGTCTGAAAGGTTTTCATTTTTTTATCCTTACACTTCATTGAGAGACCCAAAAATACCTTTGTAGAATAAAATAACTGTAAGAAGAACTCCCTGGTCTGGGAACACATACATCTCATATAAAGGACTAGTTATCAGAATCCTTCAAGTTTTTAAAGAGAATATAGAAGAACAGTGACTAAAATTTTAACTTTCTTTACAAAGGCTGTGTCAAAGAAGTTAGCTAATCCACATCATTCTTACTTAATTTGAAGAAAAAAAAAGTATATTGATTCTCGTTTAAGAAAAAATTCAATTCAATAAAAAAAAGAAGATAAAAATGAAAGAGCTTATGGTAATCATGTGTTTATTAGGTTCATAGAACAAAACCCCATTGAATGAATGAAACAAGTCATGTGACCACAGAAGTAACCCAAATTGTAGAGACTAACACACACAGTATTACAAACAAACAGTGTAATACTCATTTTATCAGTAACAATTATGTTGATACAATGTTGACTAGAGGTGGGAAAAAAAAGCAAAGACAGGAGAAATATTTTTTTTTGGAAGAAATTAATACAAGAAATTAAAGAAATAAATAAATGCTAGTTCTGTATAAAATTTCCTAATTCTCTCAAAAATTACACATCAGAGAAAAAAAAAAAAGCTGTACTTATTGAAAGGTGGAGAATTTTTTTTTCACATAGCAAATAGTAGTTAGAGTGCTCCAGCACAGGTAAAGCTGCTACATCGAGTCTTTCGGATACATTTTTAAACACATTTTTAAACTCTTTAAATCACAGATACATCAGTGAAAACTGCCCTTGCATAAACAAAATCTTTAAATTTCTTCAAAAATATAAGAACTTTAAGTAACTAAAGTGTGGACATAAAAGAGAAAAAAAAGCAGCACCAGTAGTAATAAAACTATCATCTAAATCAAATGAGAAATAAAACTATATGGTTTTATTGACACCCAATGGCAAATCAAACCTCTCATTATAATATATTCAATCTCTCAGAATTTCTGACCATAAATATTGACAATATTTCTGTTGTCCAGATTGAGTTTTTGAAGTACAAACTGAAACTTAACGAGAGTGAGCTGCATATAAATAGCGCTAACAATTCTAATAATAATAATAATAATGGCAACAACTGAATAGACAGCCTAGAAATGTACATGTTTGTGCATAGTACTAAGGCAGTGTTTGACTTATCATAATGCAGGACCCAAATCATACAAAAAAATGTCACTGATCAAATGAAAAAATTCTTTAATTTATAAATTTGGACCAGATTTTTTAGAATATTTTTTTTTAAAAAAAAAAAAAAAAAAAGGATGAATTATAAGAAATGAATTCCTGTCAACTCTTGCAACTCAAATGAGCTAAGCTCTGTTAACTTAGGCAAGGCTGTCTCAATATGTATTCAGTCAGGTTTTGTGTAAATCACTGTTGACTTAGCCCTCTCAAGATTCGTTAAGTGAATTTCCCTTATTAGGTTATGCAATGTGATCTAAAATAATCAATGATTCAATTGTATGAACAAATCAATGACCAACAGCACATAAGGTAAGTTGCATTCCAGTATGTTGACTTCTATACTGTACACTTTTCACAACCTTATTATAAAAAATCATAAATTTAACAAAAAAACTCTAAACATCCTTTCAAGAAAAATGATGGCACTGGTTTAACAACAAATAGCCACAAATGAAAAATATTTTAAAAAGATATTTTACTTTAATAGTTGAACAGTTATGATTGCATTTTAATAACAACAAAAAAAAAACAACACTTGACAATCACAACACAAATGCTAGAAATTCCCCTGCTAGATATGTTTAACCAAAATGGCTTTTTAAAAACAATCTAAATCAATTAGACTAAGAAATAATCATGACACCTTATTCCAAATTGGAATGGTTACTCGAATCTGTAAAGATACAGACAGTACAATAAATAGTATTGCACCCTATATCTTTGTGAAAAAAATAAAATTTAACAAAAAAGTCCTGTCTATATCTATATATATACTGGTATATAACAATTTTCAGAGAATGAAACCTAAAGTTTGCTAATGTTAAAAAAAAGTTCCATATCTAAGTATTTAAATTGTTTTAACTGTCCCTTAGATTGACAAAAATAATGAAATCAATTAGGTTAATGAGATAAAAGAATACATTTTTATTAATGTATTAAGTTTAGTTTATGATAGTTAAGAGGAACAGATTGATACCATTTTTTAAAATAATCATTTGCATATAGATTGCAATCAGCTTTGCAATCATGCATGATGTTTCAAGGGCCAATGTCAAAAAAACCTTTTTGAGTTTGACTATGCTGATTATAAATTACTTCATTAACTAGTTGACTAATAAATAATTTCTTAAAAACTTTTAAAGTCCTTCAGAAAACTAGATACAAGAAGGGTAAATGGAATTAAAGAGCAGTGGAAGAGCTAAGCAGTAAATATGGTTGCCATCCCACGACTGCGACTTTTGTGGTATATCAGTAGTAACATCTATTAAAAAGTTAAGCTTGCATACAAAGGAAAATATAGTTACACAGCAGACTTGCAGTCTTAAACAAATAAACCACAAATGATTGATTGATTGAGTACAAGTAATACAAGTTCATGTCATGGGACCCACATTATATTTGTATAGTAAACTTCAATAGCAATAAAATCACATGAATAAAGAGGCAGCGGAGTTTTCAATTCATATGGGACATAACCAACACAATAAACATGAAAGTCAACACGATAATCAAGAATACAAGTTTCCTTATCTGCATATCCAATAGATATTATAGGACACAATGATGTGCTTTCATAAATGCTGGGGAATTTTTCAGAATTAATGATTAAAATCTGGCATATGTTGTGACATTATGGATCATATATCAAACAGCCACATTGACAAAAACAAATAATGACTGCAACTTTCCTAGCTTTATTAATATCAACTGTTTGATTATGTCTATAGAAGGTATTTTCTTCTCTCATTGCATTAAAAATGTTTAAAACTTCATTAATATCTTAATATTTCCAAAGCTCTTGACACTGTCCCTAATAAGGCACAGAATTTATCTACAGCCTGGGAAGAATGTGAAAAAAAAAAGAAATAATATTCTAAAATATTTTGTATCCACTACATCTGACAATAATCCAAGCAGTGAACTACTCATGACAGGTTTATCCTACTGTTTAAAAAAAAATATTTAATAGCTTTAGGCTGCTTAGTGTGTTATGGTCTAATCCCTTTTGTGGACCAGTGGGTAGAGTGGGTACTGGCATGTTTCCATGATGCCTTCTGGAGCTCAGTAACGACAATTCAGCTCGAGGAAGCCCCCCCCCTAGATAGGTATCAAAGTGACTTATGCCACACACCCCAACTTATTGATCAAACCTAACAGGGTTACTTCACCTTTACTTTATCAGAGGCTCAGTGCAACAGAATGCAAGGTCAAGCATGTTAAATTAAAAAAAAAAAGCCTAGGCTGGACAAATCACTTAAACAAACTAGGCATTCAGTTCAACAAAGAGTTAATGAAGAGGTGTTCAACAACAAATTTTATCTGCTACAGAGAGTAACAACTATTGTTAACTACAAGAACATTTATTTTGAACAACTGACCTAGTCAATATTTACCAATTGAAAAATAATATAGCTACATTGCAACACATTAATATATTTTAAAACAAAATTAAACTAGTTTCTTAAACAAGATGTGGAGGCTGAGTGGTATAGCGCTTGGCTACTGGGTTCGAATCCTGGTGAGGACTGGGATTTTTATTTCGGGATCCTTGGGCGCCTCTCAGTCCACCCAGCTCTAATGGGTACCTGACATTAGTTGGGAAAAAGTAAAGGCGGTAAATCGTTGTGCTGGCCACATGACACCCTTGTTAACCGTAGGCCACAGAATCAGTTGACCTTTACATCATCTGCCCTATAGACCACAAGGTCTGAAAGGGGAACTTTACTTTTACTTTTTAAACAAGATGTAGTTTATTAGACCTTAAATGGTTTTGTCTACATTAAGAGGGAAACTTGTCAACAAAAATAGAATGACCTTTGTGTTAGTGCGATTTACATAACCCATTCTTCATTACATACTATATCATATAAGCTCAGTGCATGGAAACTGTTGTATACTTTAAAAGAAAAATATTAAAAGAAAAATAAACTTAATCTTTTTATAATGCTATTATATATATGTATATATGTTTGTAATAGTTATTGATATTTCCATGAGTTATATAAAAATTCAGTAAACTGATTTCAAAAAGGAACTAAAACTAAAAAAAAAAAAAATTACAAATTTCGGTTTCATGAACGGAGGAGAACATAAAGATTGCACACAAGTTCAAGTCTTCAGAGCACAAATAAATAATGTATGTACACGTTTCAACTATGACCTATATAAATGAGTTGAATGAAAGGGACTAATCACATTGCTCTTGCTATAATGTGGGTGGAATAACCTTTGATGTCTGTCCTTTGCCTAAGGGAGGCCGGTGCCCAAACCAAGACATCTTCCACTCCAATGTTTCCTTGATGAGTTGCTGTTCTTGATGGGAAAAGTTGAGCAGCATGGAGACAGCTTTGATCAGTTGAATGGCCTGAATAAGAAAGACACATTTTTTATAAAAGTTAATATGGAAACAGAAACAGGAGGTGCAGTGGCTAAGTGGTCAAGCATGTCTTCTGCACAGTGTAGAGATGTATGTCTAACCTGCCTATGTATGATTTGTACTGTTCAGCAAAAAGGTAGCATGTTTCTGTACGCGTCAGATTACTAGTAATTACAGATGTGCAGATCAATAACATAACATCACAAATTGAGTGAACAACCAACAGGCGTATATAACGGGAGCAGTCTAGTCTCAGTCACTATCATGCCCGATGTTACCTCTATGAAAGCCTAGCCTCAGGAGTCCATCCAGCTCTAATGGGTACTTAACATTAGTAGGGGAAAAGTAAAGACGGTTTGATGTTCTGCTGGCCCCACAACACTCTCATTAGAAGTGGGTCAAAGAAACAGATGACCTTTACATTATCTGCCCCATAGATTACAAGGTTTGAAAGGGGAAACTTTACTTAAGGAAATAGAAACTTTTAAACATACAAATGCAACAAATTCATTTAGTCAGAGTATACAATTACTTCTTATCAAGTCATTTATTTGATGTTCAAAATACAGAGGTCTTTTTAATACTGTTTGAGTCTTATTAGGCTGCATGGTTTATATATATATATATATATATACTGGCATTGTAAAACTACTCAGGACACCATATGCATAAAAGTCGCATATGGGTTAAGAATATTAGTACTAAATATCCACTATAAAAAAACAGTATAAAGTGTTAACTCTTTCTCTCCTAACTGACGATACCAAGGTTGATTCTAAGAGAATGTGGTAAATAATTACAGAGAGAAAGAGTTAAGCACATGTTTGAAATGAATCATTATAAATGTGTGTCGGATACTTACTTCTGACTCTCGACTCAGCATGAATTTCAAGACCACATGCTTTAAGTATAAAAAATTAACATCTTTGTCGAGCTCTCTTTTTACTATTGTCGAGTGGGCCAGCATGGCATCATGGGGACTCCCTGGCACTGATGAGGACGACGATGTCACTGTCACCATACTGGAGGAGGAAGTCTGGAGGGAAAGTACAGCTGGAGCTGGGTTAGCAGCTGTGCGGCTGCTACTTGTCACACCGGCCTGGTTCTGCTGTTGATAATTGTCATATTTACGAGCGAGGGCGGGCGATGAGGTGACAGTGTTATTGGTAGTTTGGTCGAGCCCATCCTCATTGGGAACAGTTTGAACTTTAAGCTCACGTTGTAGAGTGGTCCTTAGATCTTTGATTGTCTGTTCTTGTTTCTTCACCGTCTGCAAAGGCAAGGATAAACAGATTCTACATTTTGTATTCTGACTTTGATAATGAAACTAGAACAAATTTGAGTTGAATAATAGAATTGAAATTATTAACTCTTTCAGTGTGAAGCTTCTCTCAGCGAGTAACTCGCTAGTGCTGTTGTGTGCGGAGTTACTCTCAGCGAGTAACTTGCCATACAATATTTATTTCACTACATTTTTTGTTTAACTTTTTATTTCTCCTTTTTTAGTTTTTTTTTCAGGATATGAGAGTGATTGTTCTTTATTTTGGTAGTAAATTGGATGCAGGACCAACACGTTTAAAAAAAAAGAAGACTACATTGCATTAGTGGTACATCTTTTTTAGTTTATTTCAGGGACCCAAAAAAATTAATAGTAAAATATCTTAGTGCATTTCTTCATCTTTTATTAAACTTGAAGTGATTAAATGTGTTAGGTTTTGAGTTTTTAATATATATGGATTAAATATCAAATTAAAAGGTTAAATCTTTCAGTATATCAATTTTTTAATGAATTATTTTATATATTTCCCATTTCCATGCTAAGTTGAAAGTTACACTTTTGTAGCCCATTCATTTTCCTTTAAAATAAAATCAAATATGTTAGGTTATATAATAGAACCAGCTGACAAAAAGAATAGGAAAAGCTACCACAACACTAGTAAAACTCTCCAAGCGTGTCTGGGAAAATGCTAAATTGACCACAGCCACCA
This sequence comes from Biomphalaria straminea, assembly GCA_021533235.1. Taxonomy (NCBI): domain Eukaryota; kingdom Metazoa; phylum Mollusca; class Gastropoda; family Planorbidae; genus Biomphalaria; species Biomphalaria straminea. The sequence continues at coordinate 23,396 of JADKLZ010011580.1, read as the reverse complement.
AAGTCCTAGTCTACAATGCCTGTGTTGTGAGCACTCTCCCATATGGCAGCAAAAGCTGGTCAACATACATGTACCAAGAGCACAAATTGAATAGTTTCCACTTGCGCTGCCTGAGACGCATAATGGGCATCTCTTGGAGGGACCATGTCTCCAATCAGGAAGTTTTCAGATTGGCCAACATGAACAGCATGTATGCTCTCCTGACACAAAAAAGTCTACGCTGGATCTGACATGTCACCCGCATGTCAGATGGTAGAATCCCGAAAGATATCTTATATGCTGAGCTTGTGGAAGGAGTCAGATCAAGGGCCACCGAAGACTAACATATAAAGATGTCTGCAAGCGAGATATGAGAGCCACAGGCATCAACAAAAGTATGTGGGAAAACATAGCCAAGGACTGGAGTGCATGGAGACTGACCGTGCATGCTGGGACAACCCTAGCTGAGAACAAAAGAATTGAGGGGGCCTTAATCAAGAGGGAAAAAAAGAAGGCTGCCCTGTCCAAGAGCCCTGAATAAGATTCATACACATGCATGAACTGTGGCAAAGTCTGCCGCTCTAGAATTGGCTTGATTAGCCATACCAGATTCTGCCCCGCCTCAAGACTAAACCAAAAACCATCTGGGCGCATAAATTGCCTTTTGACACAAAAGAAGCCATATATAATAGAAAAAAAAAGTTACATTAGTTTTAGTAACTCTACCCCTCTTGAAAATTTGTGTTCATCCAAGAAAACTTTTTGTTTTGATCAAAATAATTAGCACTGAAAGAGTTAAAATAATTTTAAAAAATGTACTCTAAAACTCTACCCTGTTTTTGTCTACCAACTGATTCTGTAGTGAAGAAATCATTTCACTCATTTCATCAATTCTACTGGAATACAAACCAGATTCAGCCTTACTCAATTCACTTTGTTCAATCTGAGGGAAAAAAAAAGGAAACAGACTTTTAAGGTATGGATAATAATACAACAATAGGAAAAATTGCATTTAAAAAAATTGTTTTCCATAAAGTCTGTTTTAGAACATTAAATCAAAAGAAAAAAAAAATGCCATCTAGTTAAAAATGTTTTTAAAACAATTAATTGGAGCACCTGTCTCTCTAGAGAGTCTAGTTTTTGCCTGAGTCCAGCTTCTGTTCTTTGTAATGATTCAATTGTCTGGGACTTCATTTCCAGAGTTCTTTCATAGTCTGATTGGAGGTTTGAGTTGATGGATTGCAAGTTTTCTCTCTCTTTCAGCAGCTCAGCAGTTCTTTCAAGTAGCTTCTCTTTCTCTGAGATCAAAGGAATAATCAAGAGTAAGTAAAGTGTCTTTTTCGGATCTTGTGATCTATGGGGCAGATGATGTTAAGGTCATCTGTTTCTGTGGCCCACAGTTAACAAGCATCCTCTGTTTGGGACCCCTCAACTCAAGAAAACATTAAGAAACTAGAACAGACACAAAATAGAGCAGTGAGATTCATAACAAACGAATATTCACATTTCACTAGAGTAACACCTTTAGTAAAATCACTAAATTTAGAAAGCCTTCAGGATAGAAGACTTAAGAGTAAAGTAGCAATTATACACAAAACACTGAACCATAATCTCCAAATACAAAAACAAAACTTAATAAAATACTCAGAAAGACACAAAGATAAAGGCACATTCCTCATCCCATATGCTAGGACAAATCTGTACAAATGCTCTTTCTTCCCTAGTGCCATTAGAGCATGGAATGGTTTGCCTGAGCTAGCCAGGAAAACCAGTGACTTGGCAGAATTTAAGTCACTGGTAAATATGCATGACTGAATGCATGACGCGTAGGACGTAATCATCTTCTTTTTTGAAGTAACGTCTGTATTATATAAGATAAGAAGATAAGAAGGGTGTCATGTCTACAAGTAAAAAGTTCCCCAATCAGACCATGCAGTCTAGAGGGCAGATGATATCAAGGTCATCTGTTTCTATGGGTAATGGTTCATGAGCAGGGTGTCATCTGACCAGCACAATGGCCAACTGCCTTTACTTTCTCCAACTTAAGTCAGGTACCCGTTAGAGTTGGGTTGACTCTGGGGTGCCCTAAAAATCCAGAAATTTATAATCCCAGTCTTCACTGTGATTCAACTCCAGGACCCCAGGTTTGAAAGCCAAGCGCTTAACCACTTGGCCACCACACCCGCTTAATAAAGAGATCTTATCTTATCTTATATAATACAGACATTACTTCAAAAAAGATTCTCTATAAAATCTGTAACAGTCAAGTGATCTAATCTACAATGATAACAAAACAAAGCAGAAATAAGAACAAACTGAATAGCCTATCAATTAATTCATTTACCATGCTCAGCAGTCGTTAAGTTTGCCTCGAGTTCCTGTTTGTCCGATTGCAGTCTGTCCACTTCATTTCTTAAGGTGACTAACTGTTCTTGTAAACTGGAATTCTAGATAAAATATAATCACAAATATGTAATTCAGTTGACTGTTACTGATAAATTTATTTTACAAACAAATGAAAATATGCTCCTGTACAAGTAAAATTAGCATTTTAAAATACAATATCACTGAACAATTTAGCAAGAACCTTATGCAATTTGTGCTGAACTGTTTTCCCAAATAGAAAATGGACTTTCATTAATGAGGAAAAAGGAAAGATTGTATTGAAATGGAACTCTTGTATTTTAATTATTTGTAACAAAGATATAAGGACAAAAATCTCACTGAATGATTCTGAAGTATAAAGTCATTTTCCTTTTGTTGTATTTGGTCCAGTAGAGACTGAATATGTAGATCTTTATCTGAACTATCCTTCTGCAAGATATATTGAAGAATTAGTTTTTATATAATGGATAAGTAAAGAAGAACAACAATGAAAAAAAAAAGGACAACTATGGCTGAATATTTAGTCAACTAAATAACTATATGTATCACAATAATCAAAATTAAATGCATATATGAATTATGTAAATGTGACTGAACCTTCTACATTTAATCTATTTTAAGATCTTTTGAAGTGCCCAATTAGATACATTGTTCAGAATTTCACTGAGAAGCTTGACAGTTAATTAACTTTTTTTGTTTTTAATAAGTACAGGTATTAAAACTCAAATTATTTCATTAATTATAAGGATGAAACAGAAGGAAATATAATAAAGATTGCACACATATTCCATGAAGTCTTCATAGCACAAATAAATAATGTAATCTTACCAATAATTTGTCTATTTCATTCTTAAGATTCTGCACTTCATCCAAAAGGCTTGTTTCTTTGTTTTTTAGTTCCACAATTTGTTGCTTCAAGTCAGACTGGAGAAAATAGGAGATAGAAGCACATTTTCCACCATTCAAAACATTTTTTTAAGTATATATGTAGATTTTATACTAAGTATATTAGTGTTTGATTGCTGGAGAGTTCAACCAACTTATAGCATGGCCAAATGTTAAATGGATAGAGTATGAGCTTATGATTTGTAGCTAGCATATAAGTGGGTAATATATTTTATTAAAATTACATTTCTATACTTTTGGTACAAATTTGACCAAAAAATACATACATAAAAAAAAGATTTAAAAATAACTAAGACAGTAACAGTTCTAAGTACATGTATAGTTGTATACAGTTGGATGTAAAGTGCCTAGTTGTCTGAGGGAAATACTGATATAGAAAAATAAATCTATAAACAAAATTCCAAGAGACTCACAATAGTTTTCTCAAACTCTTCATTCCTCTTGTGTTTCTGTGTTTCTAGCTCAGTAATGTTTTCTTGTAATGTAGACACGAGAAACTTTTGTTTGTTCAACTCTGTCTCCAGTACATCAATCTGAAAATAAGTGGTAGTCATTTAAAGAATAAATGAATATCATATATTGACGATATGGAGGCAGACAGCTTGGAGTTCGGGTTGGGAGACAAAAGGTTCGGTAGAGATCTGAATCTGAATAATGGGATGTGCTGAGGCAGGCGAGAGCCTTTTTGGGCTGATGCACCAGTGGGGTGGCCTTTTAGTCTATGGCATATAGAAGCTTAAGTGATCTGACATGAGTAGCTAGTATTGTACTTTATACATCATTTTATAACAACACTATTACCGGTAACATAAATGTGTTTTAAATTAGTTTGGCCATTTGTCTCATCTGGCATCCAGAGTTTGAATGACAGTTTTATGCCTGCGACAATCCTTAATCAACATCAAAGAAGTGCCCATTCTTCAAGTACAAAAATATTTCATGTATTAGTCCGCTACTTTTGGGTTCAAAGTTGAAAGACACCAGGAATAACAATAAAAATCTCACCTGTTTTTCATAATGAGAACTTTTGGATGAGGTCAACTCTAAATTTTCTAATGCTCGATTTTCAGCATCTTCCAATTTAGCATGTAGATCTTCTATCTGAAAACATTGAAATCAAAGTTTAAAAGATTAAAAAATGATTTACTTTAATGGGTTATACCCCAGTTTACGCCTATTTTCATCTCTGTAAAACAAAGTGTTTACATAGTAAAACAAAGTGTATAATTACTTGTTTATTGTAGCTAGTTCTCATCTGTTCTGTAAACTTCTGGTTGTTGGCTAAATCTTCACTGTCTTCAACAATTTTAGCATTCAAGTTGGAAATCTGAAAAAAAGGATGAGAGTCAAATGTGGGATGAAAGAAAATGCTTTAGAAAAAAAGCTATTTCAACAGAATTAATCATAAACTGATCACTATCATCACTACAAAAAGGATCCAAAGAACAATTGGGTTTCTCCAAGATCTACTGACAATTTTAAACTATTCAAAGTATGATTACATAATTATTTTATATTAAAAATAGTGGAAGGCAATAAAATGTGTGGACAGACAAAAGCAATGTGGCTGAAACCGTAAATCTCATTGGATAAAGAAGAAATGAGATTGGACCAAAAGCGCTCTGAGCATGCTATAAGCATGAAAGTAGTGCTATATAAAAGCTATAATAATAATAATAAAAAAAATGAGGACATTGCAACAGGACATTTACAGTGCTCCAACACTCCATTAGACTATGGGACAGGATTTGCAAAGTGTTAAGTAAAAGATATACAGAAACTTTATAACAAAGTAAACATCTTTTTTTTGTTATTTTAAGTCCAACCATTTTGTCTAATGAATATTTTAAATATTTCCTTCACCTCATCAATGTCTTGGTAAAATGGGTGGTTTCAGCTTTAAATTACAATAAATACATTATTTCTCTGACAAGATGCTTGTATGTACCTGATGTTCTAGCTGACTGATCTTGTCACTCCAAGTAGATTTCACCTCTGTCAACTGTTGCCTGGCTTCTTCAAGTTTCTTCTCCAGACTTTCTCTCTCAGCATTCAGGGCAGTTGTACGCTCATCTCCAGAGAGTCCAGAGTCAGCCAGTCTCTGTTCTAAGACTTTGACTCTCTCTTGTAGTCCATCAATCTTATCATCTTTCTCTTCTAACAGCTTGCTGGTCTGATAAACAAAGGAAACAAATAGTGGCAATTATAATAGTCTTATAAAAAAAAAAGTTCTTTTCTCTGATCATTTAATAGAAAAAGTCATTAGGCCCTAATACTACCAAACTATTTTTAAACAAAGTGAATGTTAGTGAAATTTTATTTCCACCTTTTCCTACATACAAATAAAACTAGCTGCTACCTCTAATATCACACATTGAACATATCTTATGTTTTACATAGGAGACAAATACAAAAATGTTAAAGAAGACCAAACAGTTTCATTGTTTTCCTTTTCATTGCATCTCATTGATTGCTAAAGAAATCCTATACGCTGAGCAAGCAGAGGAAGCCAGACCCAAGGGTTGCCCAAGACTAATTTACAGAGATATTTGCAAGCAAGACATGAGAGCCACGGGCATCAAGGAGATGGCCCAAGACCGGACAGCATGGAGACAGACTGTATGCGCTGGTAGGAACTTTGCTGAATGCAAAAGAAATGAAGCTGCATCAGCCAAGAGAAAGAAAAAGAAAGCTGCCCTGTTAGCTAGCCCTAGGACAGAGGAATATAAATGCACGAACTGTGGCAAACTCTGCCGATCCAGAATTGGCTTGATCAGCCACTCCAGATTCTGCCCCGTCTCAAGACATAACCAAAGCCAGTGACTCATCTGGTCGCGTCCATTGTCTTCTGAGACAGAAGAAGCCATATATTGATTGCTATGCAGTAGTATAACTTTATAGGGCTTCCTTGAATGTTTTTTTTTTACTATGTATGGCTTTAAAAAAAAAAGATGCAATCATATTTCATTTTAAAAACAAAAAAGTTTCCTCTTAGAAGACCAAAAGTAGTTTGTTGAATCTATTTTGAGCACCTGTACAATATGGACAATGGTGCAATAAGATTTTCAATACCACTTTAAAATTTCTGAGATTTAAACCTGAAAGACAGAAAGACAGCACAAAATCAATAATGGCCCTGCCTCAGGGGGAAACACTAAAAACAAAAACAATTATTAGACAAATCAGAGTCATGGTAGGCCTCTCAGTTTCAACCATGGATCTTTTCATGGAAACGAGACGAATGCCTGGACATTAGCTACGGTCAAAACGATGTTGCTCACATAACAGTTTTCCAATCTCCAAGCATCTGATCTATTCAAATGATCATCGGTTAACATGTAAAACGGCTACCATTTTTTAGGATCAGCTGAGTGGGAATAGATAAAACATGGTTTAAAAAAATTATTCACCTTATTTCTCTGAAGATCTGAATTACGTAGAAATGTTTTATATTCACCATCAATGTCTGAATATTGCTCTTGAAGTTTGGACAGCTGGTTCTGTTTCTGTAATAGATGCATATACTTCAGGAAAATATTGTGAAGAATAAACCAAGAAAATGCACAAAAATGACATTGACAAAAATAACAAATCAATACTATTCAACCAATTGTATTAATTGTTCATAATGTCATTGTTCTGATTAAATAAACAGAACTCTAAAACAATCACAAAAATATACTATTAACAAATTGAAGTCTTTAGCTTGGAATATAGTTAAACCTTTATGTTATGTTATTAGTTGCAAACCACTTAGCAAGCACATACCTCTAACATTTCTTTATTTAGTTCATCAAGTCTTTTGTCAAAAGCTGACTTGTCTTTACTCAATGATATCACCAGCTCTGCTCTTTCTGCAGTTTCTTCTTTCAACCTCATACTAAAGTAAAGAGACAATTTATTTTACCCTTTCCTTTCAAACAAAGAAAAAATTAAATTTTGAGGTTAAGAATACTTCTTCTTCATTCTCATTTTACATGTCGGAGAGTTTAGATCAGTAATCCTAAATCTAAGATGAATCACGCAGTGGTTTCTAGATCAGCCAGTTCTCTGTATAGTTTTTCTTCTATAGGAGGGTTTTGGGACAGAGTCTTGTTTGTGCTTCTTGATATAGTATGTAGCTTTGAAGGACAGCATTCTCTGTTGTATTCGGTTCCGAGTAAAAAAAACTATACGTTGTTCATGTCAAGATAGCTTATAATTGATATGGGGTTAGGAAATACAGTCAAGTTGCATTAGCTAACTGTTAAGTTAATAAAACATTACCAAACTAAATATACGAGAAAAATTATAAAGCTCAACCTACTTATCTGCTTCCAGAATGGCCAACTTCTGTTTTAAGGGAGCTAACTCATCTGTTAACCTTTCTACCTGAGTTTCAGCTGCGTGACACTGGCGTGATTTAGTTTCTAGTTCACTGCGGCAAACATTTAGAGCTTCCTCTGTATTTAACAGCTGGGAAATAGATTAAAATAGCACATATAGCATCAAATATATTCAATATAAATTATCTTGCAGAGAGTGTATTGTAAACATCCAGGCAAGAAAGAATTACAGGTAAGACTTGCTTAACTCCAATTGAAGCATCTAGCTAAAAATCTGTACATTTTTCTATCACCATGTTAAGATTTGTGTCTGATTTACTAAAAACCTGGCTCCAATCAGATTTGTTAAATATATAAAGAAGTAACTTTCAGATCAAATCAGAACTATTCGGAACAGTAATAAATAAATACATTTTATTCAGACATTTACTTTTATTGTATAAATGAATCATTAGAAAAGACTTCATGAAATTACACACAAAGGATTTACAGTATTATGTTATTTACTCAAATATTTTTTATTTAAACAACTATTGTTTTGGTACTTTGGTTTCCTGTACATGACAAGTAAGAAAAAAATTGCAAAAAAAAATAATTGTTGATTCTAAGATAGCTAAGTATTTCTTTTAATACAATGATCCTCATTTGAGTTATGTTCTAAAAATCTAGGACTCTGTTAGTAAAATGAGTATAAACCAGTCAACTGTTTGTCTCACCATTAGATAACACCATCACCGAAACAAATACATCATAAAAACACTCATTCTAATAATAGAGCATACTTAACGTACTGATGATAACAGAATTTTTTTTTCTTCAATAAATAAATATTGAATAGCATATTTCAATTTCAAACTTAAAGAATAGTAAAAAAAAAAAAAATATGTTTGTTATTATAATTTGCTTGGTTATCTCTATGAATACAAATTAAACAGTAGAAAAAAAAAATGAAATCAAAGTAGTGCTCTGAAAATTTAAACAAAATAAACAATTTTGTCGTGGGATGAATTAGCCAGCCATGCACTGTATGGTGGGGAAGGTGTGTATGTGTTGTATAAATATTGACAGGCAGCGTTTCAAGACAGTTAATTATGAATACAAACTCTTCCCCAATCTTGGACATGCTTTATAAAAGCAAGTGTTTCTTTAACCTGATGGTGTTCTGGCTCAAGCATGCTGGGAAATCACCAATAAATTTACAGGAAACTAAAATTGTTCAGAATATTGATAATACAGTACAGTCTTAATTAAATTCATTAATTCATAAAATGTATAATAATACCATGGATCTTTTTCTTTAGAATATTTAGTAGAAAAATAATAGAAGAAAAAAAGGCTTCAGACATTGCCAATGACAGATCTTTATGGAGACAGCTTGCCGCCCAATGCGCCGAACGGCGCGGGAGGACCTAAGTCTAAGTAAGTAAGAAGAAAAAAAAACTATTTAGATCTGACTACACATTTTATTTTAGCCTTTTACCGTAACTTAAAATTTAAAGACAAACATCCTGGCCACTTTTATAAATTGTAAAATTTGATACAAAATAGCAAGTCTTTATTTTATATTTTTTTTATTAATAAGCATGTATAGTGAATTAAAAAAAAAACAACATACAATTTTTTGAAGATTAGAGGTTTTTGTTTATCTTTGCCCATTTTGTTTGTGTTCTACATGGTATTGAAAGTAATATTAACTGTTACCATACATAGTTGATCTAGATAGTTTAATGATACATTTTAGCCAGGAAAATACAAAAAAATATATGAGAGTGCATAAAGGTTTATTAGAGATTTTTCACTACCAGTACATAAATTATTTATAGCTTAACAGGTAACAATAATTATTGCCATTTTGATTATTTAAAATTTATATGCAGATATTTAGATCTAAAGTTCTGAAATCTGTTGCAGCACATGAGTACATGTGATATGATGCCTTTAAACTTGAATGGGATAAAGAAGCAACTAACAAAACGAAGTTTAAATTTAATGAAAAAGAGAGGCTTGAAATCATAATTAGACAATAGCCAAATAGTATTTTTATCCTTTAGATTTAAAATAACTCCAAAAGTCAATCTCATAATTCTTGTATACACAGGTCCAACCCAAAACAGACCTCATCTATAAACATTAACAGGAAAAAAATAGTACTGGCATGTCTGATCTGAGGTTACCATAATCTGAAATGTTTTAGCATTAGATACATAAGTTGTCATTACTCAGAAATAACCAAGACTGTACTGCACACAATATTCATAAGTAAAAGTACTGAAACAAGTAGCAATCCACCAAAACCAGTTTTATATAACAATACAATAACACAAGTATATAATAAAAACCAAATTCCTGCTGGTGAATACAATGCAACTAAAGGAGAAGCTACAGAAAACTTTATCTACCAAGTGTTTGATCTTCGACAACTCTTGTGTCGCTAGACCTTCAAACTCATCGCTCTCCTCTTCTCTCTTGAAGTACAGAGCTCGAAATTTCTCTGCTTCTGATAGTTTTTCTAGAAGCTCAGTTTTGTCCTGAAAGTTTAAGTCAATGTCCTGCAATTTGCTTTTAAACCTCTAAGGCTAGCTGTACACCATGCTGTGTCAATAGTTTTTTTTGTTTAGACTATAGGACTAGTTTCTCACAGCTTTGGTGTAAGAATGATAAAAGCATGTAGGGAGGAGCTAGCTACTACAAGTGCAAACATATATCGTATTAATTGTACACATCCCACATATAAATATTAAGTCTACATTCAAAACAACAAACATATGTTCAACCCATGTAATTAACTATCTGCCATGAAAATTAAATGTCCACCCTACAGAATCTGTTTAATTATTATATAGTTACTTTGTATAATAGACAAATACTACAATATTTAAGGCTTGCTAACACTGTTATAAAAGAAATTGTATAACCTATTTATGGAAAATAAACTATTAAATAAAAAAGATTATGCATGTTTTTAAAAAAAGATTCTCAAAAACTAATCACATGAAACTGAGCCTACTTTTTTAATAAAGTTGTTATGAAGTTGAAGTCACAAAATGTTGTTTTCGTTCTTCATGAGTTTAGAAACAAATATGACTTAGCTATGAATCCCAACTTTAAATATAATAGTTATGGGGAAAGCAGCTTTGAATTAAATCTAAATATTTTAGGTAGCTAATTTTATTACATGGAATTTACATCAAATGTTAATGAATACAGAAATAACTATGTCGTGACTATAAGAAAAATGGGGATCAAATTTGTACCACAAACACACTGATTCACTTTTAACAAAATTAAGTATATATAATGCAAATTACCTTGTCTAGTTTGAGCTTGTCATTCTGATAACCTTCTATTAATTTATCTCTGTACACTTCAAATTCTTCTTTCTGCTCTTGGAGTTTCTTGTTGGTAACTTAACAAAGAAGAACCAAATGTTTAAGTTAAACAAAATTCTACCCTATTCACTGAGCAATAAGAAGAACCAAATGTTTAAGTTAAACAAAATTCTACCCTATTCACTGAGCAATAAGAAGAACCAAATGTTTAAGTTAAACAAAATTCTATCCTATTCACTGAGCAATAAGATCAACAAATTCTAAGTAGCTCTACCTTCTTCCTGCTGTTTGATAGTTGATTCTAGCTTCTCTATAGTCTTTGTTTTCTCTTTTACAAGTGCTGCTAAATCTAAGAGAAATATACATTAATTAATATTAAATAGAGAACTAATAATAACTTTGTAATATTCTCTAGAGTCTATTTTATAATGAAATTTTGCATTATTTTATTTATATAAATAAATTATTAATATAAATACATGAAAAATAAATAAAAAATTATAAAAATTGTACAAATATAAATGCAAAACATTTTTATATATGGGATTCCACGTACATGCTTCTAAACAATAAGATCCTTCTGACGGCTCAGACAAATGTCCAATCATGCCATATATATTATGCCATATATTATTAATTCAATAAACCATTTGGATAAAATCTTACCACTGATATTTCCTTCCAACTTTTTACATTGCTCTGATTTCTTCTGCAGCAAAACAGCTAGTTCATCTCTGGAGTTATTTACATCACGTATCTATGGGACACATTTATAGCTCATTAAAAAGTATTTACCTAATGCAACACATAAAAACACTTAATTTTTCTAAATTTTAGAATAGGTTTTTTTTTTATGTTATGGCAATATATGTAAGATATGTAGGACTTAATCAGAGCAATAACAATTTAAAATTGTGAAAAAAAAAAGTGACCTTAGGGTTAAAGAAGGTCAACTGGAAATGTCTAAAACTGTTTTTCTACTTTTTTTATTTAAAGGCCTTGTGAAGAAACAAGTCCATTCAATTATAAACTGCCTTTATTGAAGAACATATAACATTTAACATATTTACAAGATAGTTTATTATATACAGATCACTAACTCTCCTAGATCACTTCCACTCTCTTGTTTACAACACACTCGACTTCCGCAAGTCCCTTAACTCCCGGTACCCAACACTTGACCGTGTGTCACGGTTGACCTCACATAGTAACCGTGTCACAACAGGCCTGAATAAATTATTCCATTCAAAATTCACTTTTAAATACTGGCTGAAATTCCAAGCTGTAAATAAATATCCCAATAGTTTTAATTTCAACAAATCTAAAAGTTGGGAAAGAATTTTTATGTTAAGCTTGTACATACAGATAAATCTTCACTTGTGATACTGCCTGGCGGAGATGGTCCGAGATGCTGAATACTTCCTGCTCTAGGGAGGCTGGAAACTGTCAGAATCAAAGTATGTAATTTAATTTTTTGAATAATATATATAAATATAATTATGAACATTTTAAGTAACATTAAACAAGAATTGAAATGACCTACTGGAATCTCTACGTCCTAGTGAAGTTTTTCCTTGAGTCTCAGGTGATAAAATGGTTCCAGCTTCAGTCTCAATTTTTTTCTTCAGTTTTGCAAACATTTTCTTGCTTTTTTTTTTTTAGTCAATAACTAGATAAAGGATGCTATGAAAATCATTCTGGAAAGAAAAAAAAAATATCAGAAATATTTTTGTATTATAAAATATATAGATGTACATAGTATCATACTGTTACATAGTGATGTTTAAGAAGTCTTACTCACTCTTACTAAAGTCTTAGACTTAGATCTAGTCTTAAGTTAAATTAAATCTTTAGACAGTATAACTGTATATAGTTGTTACTACTATATTATAAAGTAAAGTATATGAATAGTATACGATAATAAATAATATATATTTATATTTTTTAATATCATAAATCATAATAATAATACAATATGACAATAATACTAGTAATAAGTCTAAATGACTCTAAATGACTAATAGTAATACTCTAAAAAGTCTCTAGTCTAAAGTCTAATCTAACACAAAATTTTTATTGAACTGCAGTTCTCTCTCTATCATTTATATATATAAATGAGATAATAGACAGCATACTTGTGTGGGTTATAGTTATGTAGATCTATGTAATGTATACATATAAATAAGTCAAGTACTTTGTATTATTGTCAGTATTGTAGACATCATCAATTTTCAGCCATTAGTATTATTATTTTCTATTAGAAACCGGAAGTAGCAACAAGAAATGGGTAAACATCTTTATAAAAATTCGCATTTGATAATAAAGTCTTATTTTGTTTCTCAAACTTTGATCTGTGGCGACCACCTTAACGAAAACAAAATATTCGCTTGATAAAAAGTAGTAGGCCTTACCGTTGAACATTGGCAGATTATAATTCTGTCTCCTATATTTTTTTATGTATAATATTTAATGCCTATTTTATCAATGGATAGCACATCGCAATTTAGACTTACTAAAACTGCATTATTTTAACTTTCCTAGCGAAGTCAAAAACATTGTATCTATTTCTTTTATAAGATAATTTGTATTGATCCAATCTAATGGAAATTCAGTTTGATTACAATTAACAACCTCAGCTTTATCACTAATGAAAAGAACATGAAAGATGATAACCTTCTTTGAATTGTAGAACTTGTATGTAGGCCTAGGCCTAAGTGTGCGTCAATCGTAATTTAAAAAAATGTCAATTAAAGTAAGAAATAGCGTGCATATAGCCTATTGGCACTGTCTGAAATACTTACTAATAAAAACAGATGTTTATAATAAAAAAAAAATTCAGTCTTGTATTTATAAGTCTCTGGTGGGCATCAACATCCAAATGATCGTGCCACTTCTGCCGATTCAATTTTCACGCTTTCGATGGCATTATAGCATTATAAATGTTTATAAATATTCAAAATATATATAAATTATAAATGTTCAGCACGCTACATCATGATAGGCATCCCCATCATTTGTTATGTGAACTTTTCCAACTCTTCAAGCTTTGACTCTCCGAGTCTGACGGGGGCACCTTTTACCTTATATCCCACTCGCAAAATTTTAGTCTTATCCAAGTTTATGAAGAGGCCAATTTTCGGTGCCTCTCTATCTAGGCTCGCGATCCGTCATTTCTTGTATACATTTATGTGTAGTCCCGAGTAGTGCAAGGTCATCGGCGAAGTCCAAATGAGGCATTTGGTTTTGTCCACGCCATGGAATACCAGCATAGGGAGTCTGATTCATTGCTCTCCTCATTATGTGGCTAGGAGGAAGAGGAAGGGAGATAAGATGCACACCTGTCTCACACCTGTCTCGATGTTAAAAAACTCTGTTGTTCCTCCTTCTGTCTTAATGCAGCAACTAGACTGACTGTATAGGTGTCGTAGGATCTGAACGAATTTTTCTGGGATGCCGTAAAATGGCTAAGATGGATTTTAGGAGTCAGTTCTAGAGATCAGGTCTCAAACAAGGAAATCATATGCCGAACTGTGAGTCGACCACTTAGTGAGGTTGTCACAGAGCGTCGCATGAGTTACGCATACCAAGAGTTATGATGAATTTGTTGAATTTCTTGTGCTTGCGAGGAAAGATTTATAATTTAACATCATTTATTTGGCAGGGGATTCCCAGCAATATTTGCTGTTTAAATTACGTTTTTTATGCTCTCGATTCTATTTAATTTTTCGTCTTCCTTTTTGTCTTAATATGAGTATTAAGGAGTTTACTAACCCTAACCGCAGTTGGGTAATTAGAACCCAAACGCTACTATATTATCTTCAGAAAACAAAATTGGTTACGTATAAAGGGGGTGGGGTGTCACACGTAGACTGAGATGATTTTTTTATAATATCTCCGGGTTTTTCCAAATATGTTATGTCGGAAATTCCCTGACTTGTACTAGATAAAACAGATAAGACAAATTATGGTTTACAGTGTTACACTATTATTAAAAGGCAATATACATAGCCGTAAAAAGAAAATGTATCAAGGTATAAAATGACAACATTGTAGACCTATTATTTTTTAAGGTATGTGAAATTTTTAATTTCTTGTCTCTTTTCGTCTTGACAAATTGTAAAGCAACCTTCTTGATTGTTGTTTGTTTTTCTGGAATATTTTGTGTTGGTAAATGTTTATTTTCTCTCAATTTTTTTAACCCAATTAAATCATTAATTACAGATTTCAAAATGTTTAATTTGTTTGAACTGAGTCGTAATTCTATGGCTGAAAAGTTTTATTCACTAGAGTAGTCGCTTCAGTTAAGATGGTTGCTACACTTACCTTCAGTGGCGTAGCATCCATGGCGCGAAGGTGTTCAATGAACCCGGGCCCACGACCATTTAGGGGCCCACACCCCATGATGAAACAACCATGAGTCCAGGGCCCCTCTATGTAATACAAGCTCTAGCTTGGGGCCTCTATGAAATACTATTAGTTACATACAATATATGGACTTATATGGGGGCCCATATCTCAAATAGCTATAAGTCTTTTGAACTGTAAATACGACACTACATGGCACGTAGGTGTTTAGTATCGCCTGGTCCGATGACTAATTTGTAGCCTGCCCTACACTGCAATTTTGTACAAAAAAAAATGGTTTAAAAAAATAAAAGCTTTCCTTAAAATATCCTGAACGTCATCTCAAACTTTATATTAACCTCAAAACATTAACCCATTTTTTTTCTTTCGACTAATTACAGTCATTGTAAGGAACTGCTTTCGTCAACTTTATTGTAATGTGGTAACGATGCGTTGGTGTTGACGTTGGGTTACATACTTCCTTCTTTCTTTCGTTTTTCTATCTATGTTAAAAATTAAGCCGTTGTCGGTAGTACCTATTTTTTCTACTTTTTTTTTTTCCAGAATTCTAGATTTAGCATTAAAATAGGTATTAAACAAGAAAAAGAAACATCATATTCTGTTTGTTACTCTGGGAAACATTAAAGGTGTTGAATTTATAGCTACTTATTGTGACTGCATTGGGGAGGAGGTTTATAGACCTAACACACATTTTTATGATATAGGCCTAGCGATAATTATATTTATCGTAGGATAGTGTCTTTCACTTGAATGGCTGCTATGTTGTCTCCTGGTATGTGCACTGGATAGTCGTAAGGATGGTCTCGGATTTATACCCAGACACAGCACCAACGTTGTTTTCCAACCCAATCGTCAAAAAAAAAAAAAGATAGGTCTAATTACTGAACTCCATCAACAAGATTTCCCAACACACAGACAACCTGAATGACTGAGAACGATGGATGATCTAAACAAAGAGCACATCGAAAAAGTTGACAAATACTGACTGAAGTAATTCATCGAATAGTAAATGATAGTTGTAACTTGAAAATGCAAGAACCTTTCATTTAGTGGATCGCAATATCGTTGTAGTGACACAATGTCAACAACAATTTCTTAGCAGTACATAAATTCTTAAGAAAAAAAATTCAACCCTTTACCTCGATCCACAAATTCAAAACGAGATAATAGACTTGGGCAATGCAATTTTAGCAAATCCCTAAAGAAGATCCAAATCTGTGCCATATTTTTATCTATGATGGTTGACAGCACTCAAAGAAAATTTAAAATTTATTAAATTTGCATTATTTTTTTTTAATTGGTTTGTTTGTAGGATTTCATATTTGTGAGAATCAGAAGTCTTTAGGATTGACTGAACAAATACTCTTAAGTAATAAAATATTACCATCTTTATTTAACTAACTTACGGTGCCAAGGCAAGGATGGTTTTTCAATTTCAGCGAACAGTACAATATCCTCACTGGCGTTGTTAGGGATTTGGGGGCTCGAGAGGCTTGACCTCTTTCATCTCATCTCATCATCTCATCTCAGCCTGTGGTCCCTACTGGGGCATAGGCCACCAACCAGCTTTCTCCAGGCATCTCGGTTCTGGGCGAGTCTCTCCAACTGTCCCCATGTCTTGCCCATCTGCTTGGCTTCTGTTTCCAGATCGCGGAGCCATGTGTTCCTGGGCCGTCCTCTATTCCTCTTTCCTTGGGGGTTCCAGGTTAGGGCTTGCCTTGTTATGTTGGTCTTTCACTGGCATGCGTCATAAACCTTCCAGCTGGAGGTCCATCCTCTCCCAGGTCCGTGATTTCTGTTGATTTGCTGTTTGGTGTTTCTGTAGCTAGTGTTTTTTTCTACAGGGTAGGGTAGCTAGCCCTACGCCCAACCCTCCTCCTTTTTCCGGGCTTGGGACCGGCATATGACGGAGTTCGGCATATGGCGAAGTTTTGACCTCTTTAGGGACCCCTGCATTTTGACATTCATTTCATTCATTCATCAAACTCCATTTGAGTGAGGGCTTGAGAGGCTTAAATCCTCTCTTGCAAAAGCCCTGGACAAAAACCCTTCTGTCTTGCCTAGTGCATAGGCGTCACCATACAGGTCGAGAATTTTTGGTTTCCCAGACCTGTCGAGGCGGAGATCAGCAAGTCTGGGTCAGTCAAACAGAATATGAGGCACGGCATTTTGACAATCGACATCCTGACATTATATAAAGGCGTAATATTTAATATTTAATGGAAAACAAATTTCGGATACCCATTTTTTGGGGCCCCTCTTTGGAGTCCAGGTGAGATTTTCAAATTTGGACCCCCCATCCCCCCACCTTAGCTACGCCACTGAATAGCCACTTGCACATTAGGTTTACTCTGTTAAACTGTACTTACACGTGGTCTTCAATGATTCAGTCAGCTGTGTTATTGAACTTGCATTGGAATGTATTTTAGTAAATGCGCTGATACATACAAACTACTAGATTTCTTTGTCACACAAGATATGTCATATTGGGGGGGGGAAGGGGCCCATCAACATATTCTTGAGCCCGGGCCCACGGGTACCTTGCTACGCCACTGCTTACCTTGATAGTTTTTCTCACCAGCTTAAAATTCTAAATTTTGCCAGGTATTTATTATGATAGGTTTATATGTGACTGCCGGCTAATCTGAATTATTATTATTATTTGTTGTATACAGTGGCGTAGCATGGTACCCGTGGACCCGGTTTCAAGAATAACTTGGTTTGTCCCCTTTCCCAAAT
Source organism: Biomphalaria straminea (assembly GCA_021533235.1). Classification (NCBI taxonomy): domain Eukaryota; kingdom Metazoa; phylum Mollusca; class Gastropoda; family Planorbidae; genus Biomphalaria; species Biomphalaria straminea. Next base: position 5,368 of record JADKLZ010011580.1, on the reverse strand, counting down.
AAGACGAATGTTGTATGTGAAAAAAACTATTGAGTAATCTTAATATATTGGTAAAATTACCAGAAGACATTCCAATGCAAGTAAAATGTTTTTTTTTTTTAATAAGTAATAATGCCATTACGTTTGATTTGGTTAGAACTCCCTTTTGAGCCCCTACTGCAACGGTTTTGAGTCATGGGCCCAAGCGCAATGAAGCCCTTCGCACCACTGCTGCTACACCGTAGTCCCCTAATGGTCGTGGGCCCGGATTCATTGAGCCCTTTCGCACCTTAGATGCCCCGCCACTGGTTGTATATCTTGTATTTCATGTTTTTCCTTGCAGGCAAATTCAGTTCGTCATGGCAACATTTCAAAGGGATGATCAAATTCCAAGTGATCACACTTCTATTGCCAGCAATACTGAACATGCGTCAGTCAACGATGGAAATGATAGCCACACTGTAAGTAGCCTATGCTAATATATACGTGCATTATGTACTTCATGTTGATACTTTTAGCTGCAGTAGTTATCAAGTACAATCTAAGAATATTAGTTAATACATTAAATTACGTTAAATTGCACATTTAACAAAATTGAATTCTAAGGCCATAAACAGGCTCTTGTTTTTATGAAAATTATTTATTTAATAATTATTTTATGATTTTTGTTTTGCTTTATATTGTTATAAATCTCTGGTAAACAACTTAATAATAAGGATAAATAAAAGACAGGTTTAATATCAAATGAAATAGTATTACAAATTCGACAATACACCTTCGTTGTAAGTAGATTTCTTTTCAACTACCTTAGCCGAAGTTAAATCTGTCAAAAATAAAACATCCATGTTTCGCACTGAATGGTGCGCTTATGCACTACTGTGCACCGGTACAAGGCAGAACTACAACAATACGTTGGGGTAAAACTTTTCTCGTAGTTAGGGATAGAGTTTTGAAAAAAAAAATTCCCCTCAAAAGTTCTGGATCCGTACATGGTAGAAATTGAAAAGTGCTGATCTAAAAAATCAACAATCTCTTTGTGTTTAGTTTTCTGGTAACATAAGTCAATATATGTATAAGTGATAGATAAAATAGAAAAGCTGGATATTAGGGTGCATGTTGGCCAAATGAAACTATGTTCAATTGTAAAGTAGATCACAATGTAATATTCAGCATCTTTTATTCATACGCAAATTAATTTAGGATGTTGGAGTTAGATTAATGAAACGAGTTAAAAAAAAAACAAAACAAAAACAAATTCTTGTACTAGCTTGCAAATTCATTGGTGCAACCTGGCCCCTGATTTCTTCATCGGGTAAAAAAAAAAACCCTGGTCGGACAAGGTTCTTGAAAACGGTTTTAACGATTTTCCTAGCAGTTTGACAGATAATGCGAATCTTTGGAGGAAAATTACTAGCTAATATTGAAACAAGTTGAAAACTCTGAGTAGACAGTTATAAAAAATTGAAAATATTGTCATCTTATAATTAATTTGGTCTATTTTAACAAACGCTAGTAGAAAATCCCGCATTTAGTCAGTAAAGAGTTAAATAACTAAATAGACATTCAAAATCATTTTGTGCACCGTCTTATGTGGAAATCTTTAGCCGGTCAGCTTTAAAAAATGTGACACCATACACTTGTAGGCTACTTATTCATTTATTAATATTCTCTCTAATTGGATCCAGTATTCTGCTCTAGACCAATGTCTTTTAGAATACCTCTCTATTTAATTCGTAACCAGTGATATCTGCCCATGTGGAGTGTCATCAGAGAATGCCGACCATGTCCTCCAAGACTGCGCTCTGTACCAAGAGGCCCGTCTAAGACACTGGCCGCAAAACACTCCAATAGAAAGAAAACTATATGGAGAGCTCCCTGACTTGGAAACCACTGCGCGGTTCATCTCAGATATTGGTGTAGTGATCTGAACCCTCCAACATTACAATGAGAACGAAGAAGAAGAAGAAGAAGAAAAATTCGTAACTTCGTAGAAACTTCTGCACAGTTACTGTATATTGTTTGGAAAACAAATTACTTGCTCGTTGGCCTAACTGGGACAACCTTGGTTTGACAGTTATAACTTCTCAAATTAAAAAAAAATTATTTGGCTAGAGAACGAGAAAATAATTATCTTGAACGGACTAGACGTCTTCAGGTATTTCTGCAACTAAATATTCAGGAAAATTGTGCACATGTCATCCAGTCCAGATCTAAAGGGCCTTCATTATAAAGTGTAGTAGATCAATACATTCGCTTATTAACCAGGATTCTTTATCGGGAAGGCCGAGGGGAGGGAGACTGAAGGGGGCGGGGTAACATGCTCCATTGTATTTAATCTAACATTAATTAGTTATTAAGAAAAAAGCATCTCTCCACAAGTTATACAAAGGAGGTATAGTCTTTAAAAAAAGTATATTTAAAATGTTTTTCTTTATATTTTTCTGAACTTCAGATCTATATCCCCAAACTAGAATTTTCTAAAGTCAGAGTAAATCTATACACGGGCATTACCAGGATTTTTTTTCTATTGTAGCGTGATAAAATATTTTCCTTTTTTATTATCATTTTTCGTTAGTTGTAGCCTAAAACCTTCAACTTAATAAAGGAAGTTAAAAAAAATATCTCTGTAACTTGTTTAACGAATTTTTAAAAAATTAACTATTTCTTTTCTTTGTTTAGGCGAGTCTAAATATGGCCAGGAGGGAGGAAAAAAGAAGTGACCTAAAAGCCGCTTTAAGTAAGTATATTGGCTTTCGTTGTTTAACTCATTCAGAATCAATAATCTAAAATATTTTGATCATTAGAAGATTTAAAATAAATACCAGGTGACTGAGCCCCGCACAGTTGAATAATTTCTGGAACAAAGATATTTACTTGTTTTGGAAACACTTTTGTAATGACAAAAATAAGCGATCGAGTAAAGAGTCCCAATCCGAATAGTTGCTTTCGTGTTATTTTAGTTCGAGATTTCAATGTGCATAGCCTTTAGAATAGAAAGTCTCTTAAGTCCCCATACAGAACATGCGTAGGACGTAATCATCTTACTTTTTTGGAAGTATACTCTGTATTTCATAAAAAAGATACAGTTTAGAAAACCGCAGCTCATGTCGAATCGTTTACATTGCATCTTTTGCCCAAAAGTATTGGGCTATTATCTGCTTGGCTAAAGCATTAACTTTTTATTTACTTTTAACAAAAGAAAATGGCAGAAATATTTAAAAACATTGCTTTAGTATTCTAAAGAAGTATTCTCATCAAATTAATTTTTGGACAAACAAGTCGGAGCAGTCAACGAAGTCGCATACGCTGCCGCTTCTTTCGTTTTATCTATAAACTTAAAAGTCATGTTCCAGAATTCACATAATAAAACCTCGTCAGCCTCTAAAGATCCACGCAAATGGACATCCCATTAACCCGGTAAACAGCTTCACATATGCATGGTATCGATTTATGCATCGTTTGAAAGGGAAGTGGACAACCGTCCACTTGGATGCCTCTAGGAATGAGTTGGCGGAATAAATTTACAAAAATCAGCATCCACCAAGCTGTGGTTCTCTCGACTCTTCTTATGGATCTGAGACATGAGTGCTATACAGAAAGAAACTAAGACTTCCTGAACGCTTTCACCAAAGATGTTTTTGCTCCGTCATGGACCGCACAGTGATAATCTTGCGAATGCCGGTATGGACAGTATAGAGCACTATAAAGGGACTTCTCATGGTTCGACAGTTACGCACTTGGCTACACCAGGCTCTGGTTTGACCATTATAATTTTGGAAGTATTAGGCCTATTATCTACAAATTGACTTTGACCTGTAGGTCTAGTCAGTGGTCGCTAAATCCGTCTCTCAAGCTGCATTAGGCTCTTTGACTATTTGGCTGCGGCTCTTCCACTAATTGTTTAGTGCAGGCATGGAATATTATTTATCAACTTGCTTTGTAAGAGACTATAAAACATTTTTGAGACGCAAGCCTACAGAGAAAATGCATATTTGTAGAAATAAACAATACAACTGCTAGTCATAAGCCATGATACACAAACAAAACTTATGTGAATTAGGTAAAAAAAATTTTTTTGAGTGGTTTGGAGAAACATAAAATTCCATATGAAAAAAATCTCGATGCCCAAGGAATGGAACGTAAAGTATGACAGGTGCAAAATGTGCTTATCGATGTTAAAAACAAAATTAATCAGTAGATACTAACCAATCATTTTAATATTATAAAGTACTATGTTCGCATTTCTTGAAGAGATTTACAAAAGGATAGAACTAAAAGTTAAGATTATCCACTCCATTGTGGCTAAAATACTTTTCCATCGCCAATTTAAGGTATGTCTAATTGAAGTGGAGAATGAGTATGCAGATAATCTCTTGCATAACAAGGTTCGATGAATATAAAAAAAATTCCTTTCCCTGTTTTATGATTATTTCTCTTATCTGTCCCTTGACTTTCGTCCTATGAGGTTTGTGACAGTTCGCGTAACAAAGTCCCATTTCCCGGTAAGCAGCTGTTCTAAGCAGGATATCAAAAGAGAGTCCGGTCCATTTTTTTTTATGTTATCCATCCAGCTTTTCTTTGGTCGGCCCTTTGTTCGTTCTCCCTCCACTGTACCTTGAAGAAAGACTTTTGTTAGTGAGTCATGTCTTACAATATGACCAAACCAGCTCGGCTTTCTTCTTCTTCTTATACAATACAGACGTTACTTCAAAAAAAGAAAATGATTGCGTTCTACGCGTTCTACATTCAGTCATGCATATTAACCAATGACTGAAATAAAAGTATTATATATATATATATATATATATATATATAGGTCTGTGTGCCGAATCCTTTGAAAGAGTAACTCTAATTTACTTTCCGTGTCTATTGAAATATTGTTGAGAAAAATAATAATAAAATTGAAATTCGCTAAATCAGAACAACACTGTTAAATATGAAGTTAGCTTTTCTCCGCATATTCAGATACCTTAGAATCTGAGATTTTAGCATCTAAATCATGTCTAAATTAGTATTCCTAATTCCTAGCTTAGCCCATTGATGTTCTTTCCTGTTCATTTTTGGTTCTTCATAGGCCTATTATTGCGAACAATCCTTTTCAAGCATTAACTGTATTAATGATAAATTAAGAAATGGGCTTATGGATGAGAACTTGGAATCGTGTTTTTCAAGAAATTCCATTCTTAACATTATTTGTAGTTTTTATTTAAACTATTTAACTTGTTATATTAAAAACAAATATTATCTATATGAAAGTATGATTCTAGGTTATAGTTAAATTAAAACATATTCAACATGGGTGAGGCGAGCTCGAGATTGTAATTTTAATCCCAATCGTCTATATAATTATTGTGTATTTTTTAATATTTGGCTCTTATGAATTAAAAGT
>JADKLZ010011579.1:0-42505 GCA_021533235.1 Biomphalaria straminea | reverse complement strand
ACTGCAAATAGATCCACTTTTAGATTTGTAACAAATTGTACTGCACTAGACCATACCTTATGGTACATATGGCACAGGTTATATAGGTAGTCTAGTTTACCAAATTATAATTGCCTATAATAGGTGGGCTATAGTATAGATACAATGGTTGAGTGGTAAAGCACTTGACTTCAGAACAGAGAGCTCCTGGATTCAAATCCTGGCGAAGATGGAGATTTTTTATTTTGCCATCTTCAGGGCACCTGTGTCCAACCAGCTCAAATCAAATGGGAACCTGACATTATAGTTATAGTTGGCTTTCTAGTTTTTAGACCATAAATATTTTTACATATTTTGAAAAATTAAATTGTAAATCTAGATCTAGAAATGTTTTTATAGGAAAACTTTGGCAGGATCATCCAAAATGAAACAAGAGACAGCCTACACACTGCTATAGGTTTGTTAATTTTCATTTTTGAAAATATTTCTTTTTGATTCTTTACACAAACCTTTACACCTGATCTACTGATAAATAGTGTCTGAGCAGCAAAACCCTTGGCTTCTGAACTGGGGAATCCGGTTTCAAATCCTAGTGAAGACTAGTAATTTTAATCTCTGGATATTTGGGCGCCCCTGAGTCCACCCAGCTGTAATAGGTACCTGACATTTGTCAGGGAAAAGTAAAACGGGTTGGTCGATGTGTTGGCCTCATGTCACTTTCATAAGCTGTGGGCCACATCCATAAATCTCAAGGTCTGAAAGGGGAACTTTCCCTTTTTTAAATTTTAATTAAACTATATATTTTTAAAATTCCATAGTTCCATTATTTTTTAAATATGAAATGGAACAGACAGCTCAGCAGTAAAAAGCTGGCTAGAAGAAGAAATATGAAACTTACAATGGGTGTTAATTACTTTAAATAAGTTGTACAAATCCCCCACCATCATGCTCTTGGACCCTGGCCCATGATTTCCTTGATTGTTTCAATGATTGATGCTGCTTCCCAAAAGCATGAATAGTCCAGCTCTGATTTTGGCATACTCCTTTTGAAATTGTGAAGAACAAATGGCAGAAATTGATTTGAAAAAGAAACACTTAAAAAATATTACAATGACATTTGATACCATACCATAATAAAGCTCTACTGTTAAAGAAAGGATCAGACTGTGAACATAAATATTAAATCAAACCTGGCATATTTTTTTTGGCCACACAATATAGGTCATAGCTACATTGGAAGACACTGCCTAAGTATAGGTTCACAGTAACCTCTCTTTCAAGTTACTTTAAATGTCATCTCATCTTTATTTATAATTTAAATCTTGTTCTTGCTCTAATATTTAATTATTTTTTAGCTTATTGTATTTTAATTTTCAATGCTTGCATTATTTAAAAGAGAGCCCCCCACCCCGTAACTTTAATACAAACTTCTATACATGTTTCTTTTTCAAAACTGGTAACCAATCTGCTAGTGATGAAGCCCAGTGTTACTTAAGTACTTTAACCAATGTTACTTAAGTACTTTAACCAACTTTGCTTTAGTAATTTATGATGCAATAATGATAAATGTCAATGATGTGATAAAAAATTATTTCATATTTTAAATTTATAATTTAAAAAAAAAATTTATCAGGTAATCATGAAACTCAGGAGTCGATCGGTGGAGAAGCTGATCTTTACAAACATCGACATGAATGTTCAAAGAATCCAGGTCATACAAAGTTCATACCTGTTGATAAGTTCACAATTCAAAATTTACCTGAAGGTCATCGTGACTATAATTTATTCAAGTATATCAAAGCTGTAGCTGAGTTGACAGTCAGGGTTTCTGTTCAACTGGTAAGTCCAAACAGACCTGAAGTTTGGCCAAAGACAAATGACCCATACCCATTCCACAACAGCGAATCAAGTAGAGCCTTAAGGACAGGAAGTGGAATGGTGGGATCTGTCAAAAAGTTTATATCAAATGGAAAAAAACAGAAAACGAAATACTCAAAATGTTGGTGTAAAAAATGTGAGTGTTCAGAATCACCCAGCAGCGTGTGGTGGGAGTTTGATACCGTTACAGCTGCTCACGTGGTTTTTGATGAGATTGAGGCAAACCACGCATATTTGAGATTATTTTATGATGCCGCCGATAGTTCCCTTTTTCTTGTTGACAAGGTCATTGTTGTTGATGTCAATGTGGAGTATGACAGATGTAAATTGAAATGTGTCACCTGTGATCAACGTTTAGGAGAGGATCTGGAGAAAAACTGGAAACATTATGATACTGTGTGGAGGAAAGTCAAGAACAGTTACTATAAATCTAGAGATGTGGACAAGTTGACCTTTATTGTCTCCCATCCTCATGGCTGTTCTAAACAGGTCAGTATTGGATACTGGAAGGACAAAGTCAAAGTAGACGAATATCGAAACAAATTTACTTATACCACATGTACTTGTTCAGGAAGTAGCGGAGCCGTTGTCCAGTGTGTAGGTTATAGTGGGGTGTGGTATGAACATGTTCACAGTGGTTTCAAATCAGAATATAATTACAGTGGGGTTGGTTATGTGTTGTGAGCTTTGTCTCTTGTTGGAAAAAGTTGTTAATTTTGTCTTTTATATACAGCTTTGGAATTTCATGTCATTTTAACTAGCAGATTGTAATTTTAACTAGCAGATTGTAATTTTAACTAGCAGATTGTAATTTTAACTAGCAGATTGTAATTTTAACTAGCAGATTTTTGTTTTGTTTATGCTCTAGAGTAGAGTGATTTAACTGTCTGGTGGCTAGACACTGGAATGTTGAGAGGTGATTAAATTGCTATTTATATATTTTGGATTGGTTGTTTTTTTTTAGCATGATATTAATAATTGACAATGTAATTTATCGACTCACAGTAAATACTCACTTAGTATTAAAAATTTTACTGTTACACAATTTGTTCCTTAGTCATTTAAATGTTTCTGTCAAATTCTGGCTTTGTGTAATAACATTAGACATCTAGGCTTACTCAAGGAATTGGGTTGGACCCAGACAAATGTAGACATACATCCTCTTTTGTCAACACTATCACATCCAAACTTCATAGTGAATCTCTTATGCTTAATTGAATTACAAACTTCATAGTGAATTTCTTATGCTAAATTGAATTATAAAATTCATAGTGAATCTCTTATGCTTAATTGAATTACAAACGTCCTAGTGAATCTCTTATGCTTAATTGAATTACAAACTTCACAGTGATTCTCTTATTGCTTCATTGAGTTACAATTTTTTTTCTGCTGATTTTTTAGTTTTTTTTTTTTGTGTTGTAAATAGAAGTGACGATTAATTGCATTCTTAGTTATCATATCAAAGACATGTCTTTACTAGTTATTATTAAGAACATGTCAACATGATAATTAAATTTGATGTTTAAAAAAAAAATGTTTTTTTCTTTTTGTAAATTGTTCTCAGAATTCAGAATACACAGGAATTATTTTTTATTGTTCAAGTTAATTTATAAATTCTTTTGAGATGAACAGGACTTTGCATTCTAGTTGATTGAACATTATTTCACTCTAAAATTTAATATCATAGTTAATTATGAAGTGTGGTGGACTAAATTGTTTTTATTTTTTTTCATATACTAAATGTCAGCAAACCAAAAAAAACACCACCACATATTAACAATAGTTCAATATTTAATGAGTACATTAAGCAACAATTTTTAATTGTGCAAAATGTTAAAATTCGGAAGTGAAACCTTATTTATCTTAAAAACTTATAAATATATTTACCTAATTTTTCACAATTAACTTAACATAAATTTGCAAAACATGTCGTCATGTAATTGTTTTTATCAAGGGTCAAGTGGAGGTTGAATGTCAACTGATGACATTCCTCTGACTAAGTGCAGAAATAGATAGAGGGTTAAAAAAAAAAAAAACAACAACATTTTACTTACATAGAAAATATAACTGGTAAAGTAACCAAGAAGCTAAAATGTATCTCTTACTTTATCATGAATACAGCTTAGTTCAGAAATTTAAGATTTATCAAATTACATTTTCTATTATTTATTATTGATATAACACAAGGAGTTGAAAAGAAAGACACATGAAAGGAAAAATGAAAATCAATAAACAAGATAAAGGGAGATGATGTGGCACAAACTTGAGTGATTCCCCTTGGTACAGTAATACACATCACATGCAAACTCCTGTCAGAATGGCATTCACACTAATGACCTTAAATTAACAGGTTTTAGACCATTATTTTCAATAACAATTTGATAGGTGAAAAATTAGTATCTTTGTCCACTAGACTAATATTTAAAAAAAAAATGCAGGCAATGTAAATCTATAGCAAAACAAAATGCTTAACTCCTTACTGCATGAGGATGATGAGTATAGGAGTGTAAGAGACACACTACAACAACCATAGGTAGTAAATGAAGCTTCCTTTCAAGACCAAAACTTCTGATCCCTTACAAATTATGGATGTTCCTTCAGAAATGAAAATAATTACAACCTAATTCAACCCCCCCAGGACATCAGTGGCAGGGTTTGAACTCCAGACTATCTTAACATATGCCACAAAGCCAGATTTAAAGATGATTTTAAGTTTACAAATGAAAAATATGTTTCCTCCTCATTAAGTGTTTGTTAATTCAACCACAGTCACTAAACAGATCTGATTGAAACAACAATTTTTTAAAAAGAATAAGAAAGAAGTGCTTTTTTACATATAAAAAGGATTTTTTAAAACAAAAATGTTTACAAAACAATTTGAAAACTTAAATAACTCCATTGCAACAAACATTTTAAAAAAATTAATTAATCATGAACTTCTTCAAGCAAAAAATAAAAAGATTTGATCTAACTAAAATGTGCAGTAGTATATATGTATATTATTTCCTTGCATTTGTTGCCAATATAAAAAAAAAAACAACAACTGAAATTTTAAGTCCACTATGAAGTTTTAAATAAAAAAAATTGCACTTCAATAAAAAAAAAAACATTTTTCAATATTCAAGAAACAGATGAATACTTTTTTTTTAAATTTTAAGGTTACCTTACTTTAAAACCACTGACATTTAAAAACAACAAAAAAAGTGTTGTGTTTTATTTGTAAATCTTTGCACTAGTCTATGTTGATGTGAAAGAGTTGTCTTGAAACATATTAAAACTTTTTTTTTTTTTTTTAAACTATTTAGTTTATGCCAGTCAACTGTAATAAATAACTTTTACAAAAATCACATACACAAAATTTAACTTTTGAAATAGTTTCAATCAGTTAAATCTAATTGTTGCCAAGTCCTGGTTTATCTGCTTGTTCCATCACAGCCTGGAGATTTGCATCAAACAGCTCAGCTCTGGAATAAAACAGTAACACACAATGTTACAGTGGTGCAACATTTTCTCAAATGAAATGTCACTCAGATGAAAAACATGCAAGAGTAAAATATTGACTTAATGTATCCTTCAAAAATATTTTATAACATTTAAAGTCTAAGCTAAAAATGACATGAGATTTATTTGATCCAGTCAGGGGAATTAAGCAAATATGAGGATAACAAGTTAAGTAATTAAATTATATTTTCTGTAAATTATGTATTTAAATTCTCTCTATTTCACATTACCTGTATATTACAAAATTTCTTATTATGGAGTTGAAAATCAGAAATGATACAATATAATAAAACTGACTTACCTGATTGGCATGTCTAATGAATAAAATGGATTCTTGAGAGCATAGTCTGAATACACTTCATACAGTTTTTTCAATAATGCATCCACATGAGATTGTTTGGGATCTGTTATGATCACAAACTTCACACCTGTAAAAAAAATTGTGTAGTTTCTAAAAACAATATTTGACTTCATAAAATCTTCCAACTAACAAAAAGAGATTTTTATCTACTACATAATACAAGTTTCTTGACTGGATTTATATAAGGTCAGCTAAACAACCAATAAGGTTGCATGATGGATGAGTGGTAAAACAATTTGCTTCTGAACCAAGAGGTTTTGGGTTTGAATCAAGTTGGAGACTGGGATTTTGATTTTTAGTGCACCCCAACTGTGATGGGTACCTGACTTTAGTGCTGGCCAGATGACACCCTCATTAACTGTTGACAACAGAAACAGATGACATTTAGAATGTGAATTTAGAAACTATCACCTTGGCTTTTATCTAACAGGATGGAAGTAAAAAGATTCTAAAATCTCAATTTTATTGCAGGGTATTTGCCAGAGGAAAAAAAGAAGGTTAAAAAAAACATCATCATCTTCAGCTGTGTACTTCAACAATGATACAAAATGTTATATACATTTCTATGTTAGTCTAAATAAGTTCAAGTACTTTAAACTATGAGATAACAGACCTGTCATAGTCTGATGGCAATGTAGTTTGAATGTATCTGTTTCAAGAGACTGTATACCTGAGGAATGTGGTTCTGGGGAAAGCTGAGATCCTATAGCAAACAGACTAGATGAAATAGAAACAATAACTGTAAAGCCTTGTTAAAATACAGAACAATATATTGTTAAACTATACATGGCAGAGACGTTTGAATAAATAATTATATTTCATCCGCATAATTAATAAAAAAATAACAGAATTAAAACTATTAAACAAATATGTAAAAATATTGAGTAGGGACTTTGTAAACTTTTTTTGTGGATCAGATATAAATTTTCAAATGTGCACGCTACTTACGAGTGAAGCATACTGGCTAGCATGATTCTTTCATTTGTAGTTAAGTGAGGTCGCCCAAATTTAATATTAATGGGATAGTTACTCTCTGTGGCTAAAACTTCTAGAATGTCTCTTTTATCTGCCAGGACTCTTCCTTCTGCAGGTATTCCATTGATCCCCAGTACAGCATGGCCAACTTTGAAAAACACAAAACACATATTTATTTTTCTTTTTTGAAGTAAAGTCTCAAATACATAAGATAAGATATAGTATGAGAACAAAATATAATATGTGTTATTGCTCTTCCTGTCTCCAAAGACATTGGAAATGGAAAATTCTTGGGCTCTTAATAGGTCTATTCAAAAACCACCACTAAGGTCACCATAATGAAAACTCTTTTATTGATGATGATGACTTGACTGTGTGACATAAAAACATATAACCTATGGACAGCATACTACAGAGGACATTTTAGCAGAATTTGATATTAGATGCCAATGGTGGGCAAACTTTTTCAGCAGCATGCCAAACATTAAATGAAAAAAAATGTATGAGACAAAGATACAAGAATTAAGACATTTTAATATCTATACTATAAAGTTGAATGTTTAGCGTATGTATGTATGTATGTATGTGTCGAATAGAAATCCAAACCGCTTGACCAATCTTGATAAAACATGTCAGAACTGTTCCTTGGGTACCAACTTAGACCGTAGTGTATGTATTGTAGCCCTAAAACAAACGTAAGATCCTGAAAAAAAAATAAAGTTGACCAACTCTATTAAACTATTCTATCTCATAAATGTAGGCCATAGCTTCATGATGAGACAAAATAGATAGGTCACGCATGTGCACAGATGACAATGACTAGGTCGAGTCTAGGTCTAAATGAGTTCTCATTCAAGAAAACAATTTTTTTCTTTTACACATGAACACACTTATAAGTGTCTATGTCTATTCATTTAATTATTTTATGAAAATTAATCATCAAATTTGAATTTTAAAAACTTTTTGTACATAAAATTGTTCGCTCTAAATGTAAATGGCTTTGAACGTCTTGACATACTTTTCGGTAACTTGCAGCACTATAAGGCCTAGATCTATATTTGTTGCGCAGTGGTACAAATGAAATGAATGTCATAGGTCATAATTATAATATCTCGCATTATAAATGCATATTATTAAAGTAATAAACTACTTACATAATACAATTTAATTTTTATTGTATTTTTTTCATAATATTTAAGCCTACAACTACCGATTCGGTTTAATGTTAAGTCTTTATTTTAATTTACTTTTTTTTTCTTTCAGATTTATTTACTTATGCGCATTTAGACCTCATAACTACGAAGCAGAACACGGCTAATGCATCTAGGTCAATACGCGAAACACGGCTATCTAAGTCGACACAAGCTCACAGTATTAATAGTCTTTTACTATAATAGATAGGCTCAAAGTTTTTATTTATTGACTAGATTGCTGTGGCATTTAAATTGTTTAGATTCTAGATCTAGAGCTACATAACATTAAACTAACAATGTTATTTAAACAAATACATTCAAGCATTTGATTTGATTTTAAAATATGTTGTGTATTTCTTTTTGTCGCCTACATGCCGAGGCTACAGTATTCACCAAGGCAATGCGTATTGAGGTCACAAACTTTCGGCTCTAAATAAAATAAAAACTGTACGCTTTTGACTAATAAATGCGTTATTTTAAGATTCAAATCATTGAGAGTTTAATAATTTACTCTCTTAAATATACGATTGACAATACTTTTATTGAAGAAAGTCTAGATCTACTTATTAACTTGCACATTATACATAATAATTTTAAAAAAAATACATTCTTTAATATAGCAGTCTACACCATGACATACGTCTTTGCTCTATTAGATAAACTGGTACAAAAATAAAGTCTAAACTTTTCATTTCCAATTTAAATCAAGTATATGTAGCCAATGTAGGTCTACAAGCAAATGTTTTTATTTGAAAAATGGATTTAAATTTATGTGATTAGCTAATTTTTTAGCTACATTAATACTATTTTTACATTTACGCATTACGCATTCATTTTAGTTATAACATTATTATTTCGTTCAATTGTTCAAAAAGCACTCTCAGTGACTCCATCGACAGTGATACGCAAATTAATTTTGTCCTAGCATACGGAACTACAACTAGGAATGTGCCTTTATCTTTGTGTAGAACTAATTTTACTAATTAATATAATTTATAAAGCCCGTGTAGCCGAGTGTAGGCTACTGATGTACATCAGTTTCAGTAGTCAGTACTCTAACTCTACTGGTGATCATACTGCCACTGGTGGCCTGGTGTAGATCTAGACTAGAAATAGATCTACCAGACTCACTTTAGTCTTTAGTTAGTGTCTTACAACAGTTACGTACGGTACAGACTACACTACACTACTACTTCACTACTACTAGATCTAGTAGTAGTACTACAGACTACAGTAACAGTCTTAGTCTTAGTTAGTCTTACTTCTTACCTTTTATGCCGTCTCTTTCGCCGAAAGCTACAACCACTTTTTCATCGAAAACTTTTAAAACCAATTCGAGGGGATAACTAAATGTTTTTTCAACGGATGGTCTGCCTACAGTTGGGGAATCATAGTGGTAAATTAAGCTCCCTGCTTTATTAATAATATAAATACTAAATATTGTCATTTTGACAAAATATCAATCATTCAATGTTTACAATTTCTTTTCTCTTGAAATGTAATAGCCTCCCATGGCAAATGACCTTTGACCTGATTAATAATAAAAATAAAGTTCGAATTATTATTAGAAAGCTATGAACTTTCATTATCCTCAACAGAAAAAACTTTTAACATGTGTAAGAAGAAAATAAGAAAAAGAAAACTAGTTTTAATAGTAAATTACTTACTTAAGATTTATATTAATTATATCTAAAAGTCACATAACTGGATGTAGATATAAATACATAAAAAAAAATTAAAAATATTTTTAAAAGAATTTTTTTTTACAATGAAACTTTAGCAAGAAAATTGTAATGTTTTCCTTAACTCCATTAAGAATTTTTCTTCATGAAGAGTCTTGCTGGAACCAAGCCCAGATAAAAAAGGAGGGATAAAACGTCAACCATAAAAAAATACAACGCTACAGAAACAACATCACAAATCCAAAAAGATCTTAGTCAATTGATTCCTCTCAAGAAGAGTTCATGACTCACAGTTGGTAAAATGAAACAGATTCTAAAATAGATTTTTGGGGCATTAAATATTGTATAAGACTAAAACAAAGTGAGATAAGAAATTAAATCTTTTTTTTTTAGCTGTGAACTTACTACACTCACTCTCATTCTATTGTACCTATAATTTGAAGACATTCCTTCAAAACCTGAACATTATCACATGTGGCTAACATGCTTTATTGTTTATTTCATTGATACAATAATAAAATAACATTGCCTTCAATATGTCCCATGACTATGCAGACCCAATTGCAATCTACATATTATGCCACAGCTTATGCTGACAAATCCATTATTGGTTGTTGATATTTATCCTATGTAGCATTTCACTAATTTCAACATTAAATTTTTTTAATGAAACATGTTCATTGCTTACATTATTTTTAAATTGTGTTCAAAGAAGTAGGCTTGAATGTCTGGTCAAAACTCTTCAGAAACATTGCAGTGTCTGACAGGTTAGGGATTTAACCTTTGAGCTTTGTGGATGTTTCTTAGTCTATCATTTCAGTTTTATGATTTCTCGATGTTGGCAATTACTAACAACGTGGGATACACGTTTCAGACCAAAAAATCTGATGTCGAGGACAGACACAGATGACAAAAAGAAAATGTTAATCGACCTCTGTTGGACAAATGCTTTTCTTGCCCTAGACGTGGCAAAATATGTAGGTCACAGCTGGGGCTGTGTAGTCATGGGAAATTTTGCATTCCTTGTTAATCTTCAGACTCGAAGTTTTAGCCTATTGTTATGTTTGTTAGTCTACCATATCACTTATCCTTTATCTTCGGAATCAAAGGCATTATTGTTATGTCATTCTTAGAGTATGTTTATTATGTTTGTAAGTCTAGCATATCATTCTTAGAGTATGATATGTTTAAGATTTAGCATATTAGCCTTAAAGTATGGTTATATAAGTTTTATAATTTCCCTTCATAGTACCTAAAGCCTTATCCTTTAGACATAATAAGTTGATATTGTGATGTTCAATATTTAATTTGGCATTGTGTAGCCAGCACAATGATCAATAGGCTTCACATGACTCAGCTAAAGCCAATCACACATTTCCAGCTAGTTCATTGCCAGTTCTCCAATCCTAAGTAAATGTAGTATGCAGAAAACTGGATTAAAAGTCAGCCCTTGCTCAAACAAATTCCTGGTCACTTAAGTACTATTTTTAGAAATTAGTTCATAAGCCAAAGCTGTACACTTCATTGGGATGCAGGGTGGCTGAGCAGTAAAGCGCTAGGGTTCGGAACTGGAAGTCCTAGGTTCAAATCCTGGTAAAGAATGAAATTTTTCATTTCAGGATCTTAAAACACCACTGAGTCCATTCAGCTTTAAGGTGTACCTGACATTAGTAGAGGAAAAGTAAAGACAGTCGGATGCTCTGTTGGCCCCATGACACCCTCATTAGACGTGGGCCACAGAAACAGATGACCTTTACATTATCTGCTCCATAGATCGCAAGGTCTGAAAGGTTTTCATTTTTTTCCTTACACTTCATTGAGAGACCCAAAATATACCTCTGTAGAATAAAATAACTGTAAGGGGAGCTCCCTGGTCTGGGAACACATACATCTCATATAAAGGACTAGTTATCAGAATCCTTCAAGTTTTTATAGAGAATATAGAAGAACAGTGACTAAAATTTTAACTTTCTTTACAAAGGCTGTGTCAAAGAAGTTAGCTAATCCATAACACTTTTTTTCATTCTTACTTAATTTGAAGAAAAAAAAAAGTATATTGATTCTCGTTTAAGAAAAAATTCAACTCAATAAAAAAAAAGAAGATAAAAATGAAAGAGCTTATGGTAATCATGTGTTTATTAGGTTCATAGAACAAAAACCCCATTGAATGAATGAAACAAGTCATGTGACCACAGAAGTAACCCAAATTGTAGAGACTAACACACACAGTATTACAAACAGTGTAATACTCATTTTATCAGTAACAAATAGGTAATTATGTTGATACAATGTTGACTAGAGGTGGGGAAAAAAAGCAAAGACAGGAGAAATATTTTTTTTTGGAAGAAATTAATACAAGAATTTAAAGAAATAAATAAATGCTAGTTCTGTATAAAATTTCCTAATTCTCTCAAAAATAACACATCATAGAAAAAAAAAAGCTGTACTTATTGAAAGGTGGAGAATTTTTTTTTCACATAGCAAATAGTAGTTAGAGTGCTCCAGCACAGGTAAAGCTGTTACATCGAGTCTTTCAGATACATTTTTAAACACATTTTTAACTCTTTAAATCACAGATATATCACTGAAAACTGCCCTTGCATAAACAAAATCTTTAAATTTCTTCAAAAATATAAGAACTTTAAGTAACTAAAGTGTGGACATAAAAGAGAAAAAAAAGCAGCACCAGTAGTAATAAAACTATCATCTAAATCAAATGAGAAATAAAACTATATGGTTTTATTGACACCCAATGGCAAATCAAACCTCTCATTATAATATATTCAATTTCTCAGAATTTCTGACCATAAATATTGACAATATTTCTGTTGTCCAGATTGAGTTTTTGAAGTACAAACTGAAACTTAACGAGAGTGAGCTGCATATAAATAGCGCTAACAATTCTAATAATAATAATAATAATGGCAACAACTGAACAGACAGCCTAGAAATGTACATGTTTGTGCATAGTACTAAGGCAGTGTTTGACTTATCATAATGCAGGACCCAAATCATACAAAAAAATGTCACTGATCAAATGAAAAAATTCTTTAATTTATAAATTTGGACCAGATTTTTTAGAATATTTTTTTTTAAAAAAAAAAAAAAAAAAAGGATGAATTATAAGAAATGAATTCCTGTCAACTCTTGCAACTCAAATGAGCTAAGCTCTGTTAACTTAGGCAAGGCTGTCTCAATATGTATTCAGTCAGGTTTTGTGTAAATCACTGTTGACTTAGCCCTCTCAAGATTCGTTAAGTGAATTTCCCTTATTAGGTTATGCAATGTGATCTAAAATAATCAATGATTCAATTGTATGAACAAATCAATGACCAACAGCACATAAGGTAAGTTGCATTCCAGTATGTTGACTTCTATACTGTACACTTTTCACAACCTCATTATAAAAAATCATAAATTTAACAAAAAAACTCTAAACATCCTTTCAAGAAAAATGATGGCACTGGTTTAACAACAAATAGCCACAAATGAAAAATATTTTAAAAAGATATTTTACTTTAATAGTTGAACAGTTATGATTGCATTTTAATAACAACAAAAAAACAACAACACTTGACAATCACAACACAAATGCTAGAAATTCCCCTGCTAGATATGTTTAACCAAAATGGCTTTTTAAAAATAATCTAAATCAATTAGACTAAGAAATAATCATGACACCTTATTCCAAATTGGAATGGTTACTCGAATCTGTAAAGATACAGACAGTACAATAAATAGTATTGCACCCTATATCTTTGTGAAAAAAATAAAATTTAACAAAAAAGTCCTGTCTATATCTATATATATACTGGTATATAACAATTTTCAGAGAATGAAACCTAAAGTTTGCTAATGTTAAAAAAAAGTTCCATATCTAAGTATTTAAATTGTTTTAACTGTCCCTTAGATTGACAAAAATAATGAAATCAATTAGGTTAATGAGATAAAAGAATACATTTTTTAAAATGTATTAAGTTTAGTTTATGATAGTTAAGAGGAACAGATTGATACCATTTTTTTAAATAATCATTTGCATATAGATTGCAATCAGCTTTGCAATCATGCATGATGTTTCAAGGGCCAATGTCAAAAAAACCTTTTTGAGTTTTACTATGCTGATTATAAATTACTTCATTAACTAGTTGACTAATAAATAATTTATTAAAAACTTTTAAAGTCCTTCAGAATACTAGATACATGAAGGGTAAATGGAATTAAAGAGCAGTGGAAGAGCTAAGCAGTAAATATGGCTGCCATCACACGACAGCAACTTTTGTGGTATATCAGTAGTAACATCTATTAAAAAGTTAAGCTTGCATACAAAGGAAAATATAGTTACACAGCAGACTTGCAGTCTTAAACAAATAAACCACAAATGATTGATTGATTGAGTACAAGTAATACAAGTTCATGTCATGGGACCCACATTATATTTGTATAGTAAACTTCAATAGCAATAAAATCACATGAATAAAGAGGCAGCGGAGTTTTCAATTCATATGGGACATAACCAACACAATAAACATGAAAGTCAACACGATAATCAAGAATACAAGTTTCCTTATCTGCATATCCAATAGATATTATAGGACACAATGATGTGCTTTCATAAATGCTGGGGAATTTTTCAGAATTAATGATTAAAATCTGGCATATGTTGTGACATTATGGATCATATATCAAACAGCCACATTGACAAAAACAAATAATGACTGCAACTTTCCTAGCTTTATTAATATCAACTGTTTGATTATGTCTATAGAAGGTATTTTCTTCTCTCATTGCATTAAAAATGTTTAAAACTTCATTAATATCTTAATATTTCCAAAGCTCTTGACACTGTCCCTAATAAGGCACAGAATTTATCTACAGCCTGGGAAGAATGTGAAAAAAAAAAGAAATAATATTCTAAAATATTTTGTATCCACTACATCTGACAATAATCCAAGCAGTGAACTACTCATGACCTGTTTATCCTACTGTTTAAAAAAAAATATTTAATTGCTTTAGGCTGCTCAGTGTGTTATGGTCTAAACCCTTTTGTGGACCAGTGTGGACAGTGGGTACTAGCAGGTTTCCATGATTCCTTCTGGAGCTCAGAAATGAAAAATCAGCTCAAGGAAGCCCCCCCTCTCCCTTTGATAGGTATCAAAGTGACTTATGCCACACACCCCAACTTATTGATCAAACCTAACAGGGTTACTTCCCCTTTACTTTATCAGAGTCTCAGTGCAACAGAATGCAAGGTCAAGCATGTTAAATTTAAAAAAAAAAGCCTAGGCTGGACAAATCACTTAAACAAACTAGGCATTCAGTTCAACAAAGAGTTAATGAAGAGGTGTTCAACAACAAATTTTATCTGCTACAGAGAGTAACAACTTTTGTTAACTACAAGAACATTTATTTTGAACAACTGACCTAGTCAATATTTACCAATTGAAAAATAATATAGCTACATTGCAACACATTAATATATTTTAAAACAAAATTAAACTAGTTTCTTAAACAAGATGTGGAGGCTGAGTGGTATAGCGCTTGGCTACTGGGTTCGAATCCTGGTGAAGACTGGGATTTTTATTTCGGGATCCTTGGGCGCCTCTGAGTCCACCCAGCTCTAATGGGTACCTGACATTAGTTGGGAAAAAGTAAAGGCGGTTGATCGTCGTGCTGGCCACATGACACCCTTGTTAACCATAGGCCACAGAATCAGATGACCTTTACATCATCTGCCCTATAGACCACAAGGTATGAAAGGGGAACTTTTTTTTACTTTTTAAACAAGATGTAGTTTATTAGACCTTAAATAGTTTTGTCTACATTAAGAGGGAAACTTGTCAACAAAAATTAGAATGACCTTTGTGTTAGTGTGATTTACATAACCCATTCTTCACTACATACTATATCATATAAGCTCAGTGCATGGAAACTGTTGTTAAAAGAAAAATATTAAAAGAAAAATAAACTTAATCTTTTTATAATGCTATTATATATATGTATATATGTTTGTAATAGTTATTGATATTTCCATGAGTTATATAAAAATTCAGTAGACTGATTTCAATAAGGAACTAAAACTAAAAAAAAAAAAATTACAAATTTCGGTTTCATGAACGGAGGAGAACATAAAGATTGCACACAAGTTCAAGTCTTCAGAGCACAAATAAATAATGTATGTACACTTTTCAACTATGACCTATATAAATGAGTTGAATGAAAGGGACTAATCACATTGCTCTTGCTATAATGTGGGTGGAATAACCTTTGATGTCTGTCCTTTGCCTAAGGGAGGCCGGTGCCCAAACCAAGACATCTTCCACTCTAATGTTTCCTTGATGAGTTGCTGTTCTTGATGGGAAAAGTTGAGCAGCATGGAGACAGCTTTGATCAGTTGAATGGCCTGAATAAGAAAGACACATTTTTAAAGTTAATATTATGGAAACAGAAACAGGAGGTGCAGTGGCTAAGTGGTCAAGCATGTCTTCTGAACCGTGTAGAGATGTATGTCTAACCTGCCTATGTATGATTTGTACTGTTCAGCAAAAAGGTAGCATGTTTCTGTACGCGTCAGATTACTAGTAATTACAGATGTGCAGATCAATAACATAACATCACAAATTGAGTGAACAACCAACAGGCGTATATAATGGGAGCAGTCTAGTCTCAGTCACTATCATGCCTGATGTTACCTCTATGAAAGCCTTGCCTCAGGAGTCCATCCAGCTCTAATGGGTACTTAACATTAGTAGGGGAAAAGTAAAGACAGTTTGATGTTCTGCTGGCCCCACAACACTCTCATTAGAAGTGGGTCACAGAAACAGATGACCTTTACATTATCTGCCCCATAGATTACAAGGTTTGAAAGGGGAAACTTTACTTAAGGAAATAGAAACTTTTAAACATACAAATGCACAAATTCATTTAGTCAGAGTATACAATTACTTCTTATCAAGTCATTTATTTGATGTTCAAAATACAGAGGTCTTTTTAATACTGTTTGAGTCTTATTAGGCTGCATGGTTTATATATATATATATATATACTGGCATTGTAAAACTACTCAGGACACCATATGCATAAAAGTCGCATATGGGTTAAGAATATTAGTACTAAATATCCACTATAAAAAAACAGTATAAAGTGTTAACTCTTTCTCTCCTAACTGACGATACCAAGATTGATTCTAAGAGAATGTGGTAAATAATTACAGAGAGAAAAAGTTAAGCACATGTTTGAAATGAATCATTATAAATGTGTGTCGGACACTTACTTCTGACTCTCGACTCAGCATGAATTTCAAGACCACATGCTTTAAGTATAAAAAATTAACATCTTTGTCGAGCTCTCTTTTTACTATTGTCGAGTGGGCCAGCATGGCATCATGGGGACTCCCTGGCACTGATGAGGAGGACGATGTCACTGTTACCATACTGGAGGAGGAAGTCTGGAGGGAAAGTACAGCTGGAGCTGGGTTAGCAGCTGTGCGGCTGCTACTTGTCACACCGGCCTGGTTCTGCTGTTGATAATTGTCATATTTACGAGCGAGGGCGGGCGATGAGGTGACAGTGTTATTCGTAGTTTGGTCGAGCCCATCCTCATTGGGAACAGTTTGAACTTTAAGCTCACGTTGTAGAGTGGTCCTTAGATCTTTGATTGTCTGTTCTTGTTTCTTCACTGTCTGCAAAGGCAGGGATAAATAGATCCTAAATTTTGTATTCTGACTTTAATAATGAAACTAGAGCAAATTTCAGTTGAGTAATAGAATTGAAATTATTAACTCTTTCAGTGTAAAGTTTCTCTTAGCAAGTAACTTCGCTAGCGCTGGTGTGTGCAGAGTTACTCTCAGCGAGTAACTTGGTATACAATATTTATTTCACTACATTTTTTGTTTAACTTTTTATTTCTCCTTTTTTAGTTTTTTTTTTCAGGATATGAGAGTGATTGTTCTTAATTTTGGTAGTAAATTGGATGCAGGACCAACACGTTTAAAAAAAAGAAAAAGACTACATTGTATTAGTGATACATCTTTTTTAGTTTATTTCAAGGACCCAAAGATATAAATAGTAAAATCTCTTAGTGCATTTGTTCATCTTTTATTAAACTTGAAGTGATTAAATGTGTTAGGTTATGTGAGTTTTGAATATATATGGATTAAATATTAAATTAAAAGGTTAAATCTTTCGGTATATCAATTTTTTAATGAATTATTTTATATATTTCCCATTTCCATGCTAAGTTGAAAGTTACACTTTTGTAGCCCATTCATTTTCCTATAAAATAAAATCAAATATGTTAGGTTATATAATAGAACGAGCTGACAAAAAGAATAGGAAAAGCTACCACAACACTAGTAAAACTCTCCAAGCGTGTCTGGGAAAATGCTAAATTGACCACAGCCACCAAAGTCCTAGTCTACAATGCCTGTGTTGTGAGCACTCTCCCATATGGCAGCAAAAGCTGGTCAACATACATGTACCAAGAGCACAAATTGAATAGTTTCCACTTGCGCTGCCTGAGACGCATAATGGGCATCTCTTGGAGGGACCATGTCTCCAATCAGGAAGTTTTCAGATTGGCCAACATGAACAGCATGTATGCTCTCCTGACACAAAAAAGTCTACGCTGGATCTGACATGTCACCCGCATGTCAGATGGTAGAATCCCGAAAGATATCTTATATGCTGAGCTTGTGGAAGGAGTCAGATCAAGGGCCACCGAAGACTAACATATAAAGATGTCTGCAAGCGAGATATGAGAGCCACAGGCATCAACAAAAGTATGTGGGAAAACATAGCCAAGGACTGGAGTGCATGGAGACTGACCGTGCATGCTGGGACAACCCTAGCTGAGAACAAAAGAATTGAGGGGGCCTTAATCAAGAGGGAAAAAAAGAAGGCTGCCCTGTCCAAGAGCCCTGAATAAGATTCATACACATGCATGAACTGTGGCAAAGTCTGCCGCTCTAGAATTGGCTTGATTAGCCATACCAGATTCTGCCCCGCCTCAAGACTAAACCAAAAACCATCTGGGCGCATAAATTGCCTTTTGACACAAAAGAAGCCATATATAATAGAAAAAAAAAGTTACATTAGTTTTAGTAACTCTACCCCTCTTGAAAATTTGTGTTCATCCAAGAAAACTTTTTGTTTTGATCAAAATAATTAGCACTGAAAGAGTTAAAATAATTTTAAAAAATGTACTCTAAAACTCTACCCTGTTTTTGTCTACCAACTGATTCTGTAGTGAAGAAATCATTTCACTCATTTCATCAATTCTACTGGAATACAAACCAGATTCAGCCTTACTCAATTCACTTTGTTCAATCTGAGGGAAAAAAAAAGGAAACAGACTTTTAAGGTATGGATAATAATACAACAATAGGAAAAATTGCATTTAAAAAAATTGTTTTCCATAAAGTCTGTTTTAGAACATTAAATCAAAAGAAAAAAAAAATGCCATCTAGTTAAAAATGTTTTTAAAACAATTAATTGGAGCACCTGTCTCTCTAGAGAGTCTAGTTTTTGCCTGAGTCCAGCTTCTGTTCTTTGTAATGATTCAATTGTCTGGGACTTCATTTCCAGAGTTCTTTCATAGTCTGATTGGAGGTTTGAGTTGATGGATTGCAAGTTTTCTCTCTCTTTCAGCAGCTCAGCAGTTCTTTCAAGTAGCTTCTCTTTCTCTGAGATCAAAGGAATAATCAAGAGTAAGTAAAGTGTCCTTTTCGGATCTTGTGATCTATGGGGAAGATGATGTTAAGGTCATCTGTTTCTGTGGCCCACAATCAACAAGCAGGGTGTTATGTGTACAAGGATCACCGCATCCCAAAACGCCTCATGTATGGCCAATTAAGAGAAGGAAAGCGCTCGCAAGGTGGTCAAAGAAAGCGCTTCAAGGACACCCTCAAAGCTTCTCTAAAGGATTTCAACATTGACCCAGGCACCTGGGAGACAGTGGCACATGACAGAGTATCATGGCGCCGCGCTGTGAGATCCGGCGCACAGGTTGCTGAGGAAAAAAGAACAACGCTGGCGAAAGAAAAACGCCAGAGAAGGAAAGCAAGGCAAACGACACCAGCTCCAGCTGGAATTACCTGCCCAGAGTGCAGCCGAACATTCCGGGCTCGCATAGGTCTCACCAGCCACATGAGGCACAAAACTCCAGTGCAAAGCCCTCAGCCCCCTGGATGACAAAGTGGTCATCATCGAACCACGATGGACGAACTAAATATATATATATGTGTACAAGTAAAAAGTGTCCCCTTCAGACCATGCAGTCTAGAGGGCAGATGATATCAAGGTCATCTGTTTCTATGGGTAATGGATCATGAGCAGGGTGTCATGTGACCAGCACAATGGCCAACTGCCTTTACTTTCTCCAACTTAAGTCAGGTACCCGTTAGAGTTGGATGGACTCTGGGGTGCCCTAAAAATCCAGAAATTTATAATCACTGTCTTCACTGTGATTCAACTCCAGGACCCCAGGTTTGAAAGCCAAGCGCTTAACCACTTGGCCACCACACCCGCTTAATAAAGAGATCTTATCTTATCTTATATAATACAGACATTACTTCAAAAAAGAGAAAAAGATTCTCTATAAAATCTGTAACAGTCAAGTGATCTAATCTACAATGTAAACAAAACAAAGCAGAAATAAGAACAAACTGAATTGCCTATCAATTAATTCATTTACCATGCTCAGCAGTTGTTAAGTTTGCCTCGAGTTCCTGTTTGTCCGATTGCAGTCTGTCCACCTCATTTCTTAAGTTGACTAACTGTTCTTGTAAACTGGAATTCTGGATAAAATATAATCACAAATATGTAATTCAGTTGACTGTTACTAATAAATTTATTTTACAAACAAATGAAAATATGCTCATGTACAGTAAAATCAACATTATAAAAAACAATATCACTGAATAATTTAGCAAGAACATTATGCAATTTGTGCATACTGTTTTTCCAAATAGAAAATTTATTTTCATTAATGAGGAAAAATGTAAAAAATTGTATTGAAATTATTTGTAACAAAGATATAAGGACAAAAATCTCACTGAATGATTCTGAAGTATATAGTCATTTTCCTTTTGTTGTATTTGGTCCAGTAGAGACTGAATATGTAGATCTTTATCTGAACTATCTTTCTGCAAGATATATTGAAGAATTAGTTTTTATATAATGGATAAGTAAAGAAGAACAACAATGAAAAAAAAAAAGGACAACTATGGCTGAATATTTAGTCAACTATAAAACTATATGTATAATTATCACAATAACCAAAATTAAATGCATATATGAATTGTGTAACTGTGACTGTTAACATTCTACATTTAATCTATTTTAAGATCTTTCAAAAATATGAAGTGCCCAAGAAGATACATTGTTCAGAATTGCACTGAGAAGCTTGACAGTTAATTAACTTTTTTGTTATCAATAAGTAAAGGTACTAAAACTCAAATTATTTCATTAGTTATAAAGATGAAACAGAAGGAAATATTACTAAATTGCACATACATGTCATGGAGTCTTCATAGCACAAATAAATAATGTAATCTTACCAATAATTTGTCTATTTCATTCTTAAGATTCTGCACTTCATCCAAAAGGCTTGTTTCTTTGTTTTTTAGTTCCACAATTTGTTGCTTCAAGTCAGACTGGAGAAAGGAGATAGAAGCACATTTTCCACCATTCAAAACATTCTTTTAAGTATATATGTAGATTTTATGCTAAGTATATTAGTGTTTGATTGCTGGAGAGTTCAACCAACTCATAGCATGGCCAAATGTTAAATGGATAGAGTATGAGCTTATGATTTGTACCTAGCATATAAAATAAGTGGGTAATATATTTTATTAAAATTAGATTTCTTTACTTTAGGTAAAAATTTGACCAAAAAATACATGCATAAAAAAAATAGTTTTAAAATAATTAAGACGGTAGCACTTCTAAGTACATGTATATTTTTATACAGTTGGATGTAAAGTGCCTAGTTGTCTGAAGGAAATACTGATATAGAAAAACAAATCTATAATTTATGCATGACTGAATGCATGACGCGTAGGACGTAGTCATCTTCTTTTTTGAAGTAACGTCTGTATTATACAAGATAAGAAGATAAGATATAAACAAAATTCCAAGAGACTCACAATAGTTTTCTCAAACTCTTCATTCCTATTCTGTTTCTGTTTTTCTAGCTCAGTAATGTTCTCTTGTAATGTAGACACAAGAAACTTTTGTTTGTTCAACTCTGTCTCCAGTCCATCAATCTGAAAGTAAGTGGTAGTCATTTAAAGAATAAATGAATATAATATATTGACGATATGGAGGCAGACAGCTATGACAGCTTGGAGTTCGGGTTGGGAGACAAAAGGTTCGGTAGAGATCTGAATCTGAATAATGGGATGTGCTGAGGCAGGCGAGAGCCTTTTTGGGCTGATGCACCAGTGGGGTGGCCTTTTAGTCTATGGCATATAGAAGCTTAAGTGATCTGACATGAGTAGCTAGTATTGTACTTTATACATCATTTTATAACAACACTATTACCGGTAACATAAATGTGTTTTAAATTAGTTTGGCCATTTGCCTCACCTGGCATCCAGAGTTTGAATGACAGTTTTATGCCTGAGACAATCCTTAATCAACATCAAAGAAGTGCCCATTCTTCAAGTACAAAAGTATTTCATGTATTAGTCCGCTACTTTTGGGTTCAAAGTTCAAAGGCACCAGGAATAACAATAAAAATCTCACCTGTTTTTCATAATGAGAACTTTTGGAGGAGGTCAACTCTAAATTTTCTAATGCTCGATTTTCAGCATCTTCCAATTTAGTGTGTAAATCTTCTATCTGAAAACATTGAAATCAAAGTTTAAAAGATTAAAAAATGATTTACTTTAATGGGTTATACCCCAGTTTACGCCTATTTTCATCTCTGTAAAACAAAGTGTTTACATAGTAAAACAAAGTGTATAATTACTTGTTTATTGTAGCTAGTTCTCATCTGTTCTGTAAACTTCTGGTTGTTGGCTAAATCTTCACTGTCTTCAACAATTTTAGCATTCAAGTTGGAAATCTGAAAAAAAGGATGAGAGTCAAATGTGGGATGAAAGAAAATGCTTTAGAAAAAAAGCTATTTCAACAGAATTAATCATAAACTGATCATTATCATCACTACAAAAAGGATCCAAAGAACAATTGGGTTTCTCCAAGATCTACTGACAATTTTAAACTATTCAAAGTATGATTACATAATTATTTTATATTAAAAATAGTGGAAGGCAATAAAATGTGTGGACAGACAAAAGCAATGTGGCTGAAACCGTAAATCTCATTGGATAAAGAAGAAATGAGATTGGACCAAAAGCGCTCTGAGCATGCTATAAGCATGAAAGTAGTGCTATATAAAAGCTATAATAATAATAATAAAAAAAATGAGGACATTGCAACAGGACATTTACAGTGCTCCAACACTCCATTAGACTATGGGACAGGATTTGCAAAGTGTTAAGTAAAAGATATACAGAAACTTTATAACAAAGTAAACATCTTTTTTTTGTTATTTTAAGTCCAACCATTTTGTCTAATGAATATTTTAAATATTTCCTTCACCTCATCAATGTCTTGGTAAAATGGGTGGTTTCAGCTTTAAATTACAATAAATACATTATTTCTCTGACAAGATGCTTGTATGTACCTGATGTTCTAGCTGACTGATCTTGTCACTCCAGGTAGACTTCACTTCTGTCAACTGTTGCCTGGCTTCTTCCAGTTTCTTCTCCAGACTTTCTCTCTCAGCATTCAGGGCAGTTGTACGCTCATCTCCAGAGAGTCCTGAGTCAGCCAGTCTCTGTTCTAGGACTTTCACTCTCTCTTGTAGTCCATCAATCTTATCATCTTTCTCTTCTAACAGCTTGCTGGTCTGATAAACAAAGGAAACAAATAGTGGCAATTATAATAGTCTTATAAAAAAAAAGTTCTTTTCTCTGATCATTTAATAGAAGAGTCATTAGGCCCTAATACTACCAAACTATTTTTAAACAAAGTGAATGTTAGTGAAATTTTATTTCCACCTTTTCCTACATACAAATAAAACTAGCTGCTACCTCTAATATCACACATTGAACATATCTTATGTTTTACATAGGAGACAAATACAAAAATGTTAAAGAAGACCAAACAGTTTCATTGTTTTCCTTTTCATTGCATCTCATTGATTGCTAAAGAAATCCTATACGCTGAGCAAGCAGAGGAAGCCAGACCCAAGGGTTGCCCAAGACTAATTTACAGAGATATTTGCAAGCAAGACATGAGAGCCACGGGCATCAAGGAGATGGCCCAAGACCGGACAGCATGGAGACAGACTGTACGCGCTGGTAGGAACTTTGCTGAATGCAAAAGAAATGAAGCTGCATCAGCCAAGAGAAAGAAAAAGAAAGCTGCCCTGTTAGCTAGCCCTAGGACAGAGGAATATAAATGCACGAACTGTGGTAAACTCTGCCGATCCAGAATTGGCTTGATCAGCCAATCCAGATTCTGCCCCGTCTCAAGACATAACCAAAGCCAGTGACTCATCTGGTCGCGTCCATTGTCTTCTGAGACAGAAGAAGCCATATATTGATTGCTATGCAGTAGTATAACTTTATAGGGCTTCCTTGAATGTTTTTTTTTTACTATGTATGGCTTTAAAAAAAAAAGATGCAATCATATTTCATTTTAAAAACAAAAAAGTTTCCTCTTAGAAGACCAAAAGTAGTTTGTTGAATCTATTTTGAGCACCTGTACAATATGGACAATGGTGCAATAAGATTTTCAATACCGCTTTAAAATTTCTGAGATTTAAACCTGAAAGACAGAAAGACAGCACAAAATCAATAAGGGCCCTGCCTCAGGGGGAAACACTAAAAACAAAAACAATTATTAGACAAATCAGAGTCATGGTAGGCCTCTCAGTTTCAACCATGGATCTTTTCATGGAAACGAGACGAATGCCTGGACATTAGCTACGGTCAAAACGATGTTGCCCACATAACAGTTTCCCAATCTCCAAGCATCTGATCTATTCAAATGATCATCAGTTAACATGTAAAACAGCTACCATTTTTTAGGATCAGCTGAGCGGGAATAGATAAAACATGGTTTAAAAAAATTATTCACCTTATTTCTCTGAAGATCTGAATTACGTAGAAATGTTTTATATTCACCATCAATGTCTGAATATTGCTCTTGAAGTTTGGACAGCTGGTTCTGTTTCTGTAATAGATGCATATACTTCAGGAAAATATTATGAATAATAAACCAAGAAAATTTACAAAAATGACATTGACAAAAATAACAAATCAATACTATTCAACCAATTGTATTAATTGTTGATGGTTCCGCAAGGTTGTCATTGCCGGAAGTGGTAATGGATGTAAGCACTCCACTACCTATAAAATGCTTCCTAATGGCATGCGTCTCAAATAGCCTCTGACAACCAGTCCAACTCCCGGCCTTCACGTGTGGCTCAGATATTGAGTCCGGCGGAACTGTTCTTACTAACAGGAGAAGGGGCACAGGCGAGTAACTGGCGCCTTAACCAGTAAGCTTCGGGCAGGAGGGGCTCGTTAGCCATGGCTGGCTACCCACCTAGGAGAAGGAAAACTCTGAATTCAAACCTCTGCTGCCTTGCAGCTATACCCAATCAAGGGAAAGGCTTCGGGAGTCAACCCTGAGGAAAAATGAGGAGCTGGCGACCCTAAGGCAGTTTGCAGCACCAAGTGCTACACTCTGGCAGAACCTGCGACGCTGCTGACCCCAAACTGTATCGGCACTGCCGTTCCTTTGGATACATCAGCTGCGTGGAGAGGGGGGAACTGATGTGTGGGCGACATCGTTCCGACCACAGCTTATGCCCAGGCATTCATCTCATGGAAATGAGATGATCCATAGTCGCTTCGTGACTGACGGTGGCCATAGTATTAATTGTTCATAATGTCATTGTTCTGATTAAATAAACAGAACTCTAAAACAATCACAAAAATATACTATTAACAAATTGAAGTCTTTAGCTTGGAATATAGTTAAACCTTTATGTTATGTTATTAGTTGCAAACCACTTAGCAAGCACATACCTCTAACATTTCTTTATTTAGTTCATCAAGTCTTTTGTCAAAAGCTGACTTGTCTTTACTCAATGATATCACCAGCTCTGCTCGTTCTGCAGTTTCTTCTTTCAACCTCATACTAAAGTAAAGA
This sequence comes from Biomphalaria straminea, assembly GCA_021533235.1. Classification (NCBI taxonomy): domain Eukaryota; kingdom Metazoa; phylum Mollusca; class Gastropoda; family Planorbidae; genus Biomphalaria; species Biomphalaria straminea. The sequence goes on along the minus strand of JADKLZ010011579.1, from coordinate 16,710 downwards.
GACAATTTATTTTACCCTTTCCTCTTCAAACAAAGAAAAAATTAAATTTTGAGGTTAAGAATACTTCTTCTTCGTTCTCATTTTACATGTCAGAGAGTTTAGATCAGTAATCCTAAATCTAAGATGAATCACGCAGTGGTTTCTAGATCAGCCAGTTCTCTGTATAGTTTTTCTTCTATAGGAGGGTTTTGGGACAGAGTCTTGTTTGTGCTTCTTGATATAGTATGTAGCTTTGAAGGACAGCATTCTCTGTTGTATTCAGTTCCGAGTAAAAAAAAAACTATACGTTGTTCATGTCAAGATAGCTTATAATTGATATGGGGTTAGGAAATACAGTCAAGTTGCATTAGCTAAATGTTAAGTTAATAAAACATTGCCAAACTAAATATACGAGAAAAATTAAACAGCTCAACCTACTTATCTGCTTCCAGAATGGCCAACTTCTGTTTTAAGGGAGCTAACTCATCTGTTAACCTTTCTACCTGAGTTTCAGCTGCGTGACACTGGCGAGATTTAGTTTCTAGTTCACTGCGGCAAACATTTAGAGCTTCCTCTGTATTTAACAGCTGGGAAATAGATTAAAATATAACATATAGCATCAAATATATTCAATATAAATTATCTTGCAGAGAGTGTATTGTAAACATCCAGGCACGAAAGAATTACAGGTAAGACTTGCTTAACTCCAATTGAAGCATCTAGCTAAAAATCTGTACAATATAAATTTTTTTATCACCATGTTAAGATTTGTGTCTGATTTACTAAAAACCTGGCTCCAATCAGATTTGTTAAATATATAAAGAAGTAACTTTCAGAACAAATCAGAACTATTCGAAACAGTAATAAATAAATACATTTTATTCAGACATTTACTTTTATTGTATAAATGAATCATTAGAAATGACTTCATGAAATTACACAGAAAGGATTTACAGTATTATGTTATTTACTCAAATATTTTTTATTTAAACAACTATTGTTTTGGTACTTTGGTTTCCTGTACATGACAAGTAAGAAAAAAATTGCAAAAAAAAATAATTGTTGATTCTAAGATAGCTAAGTATTTCTTTTAATACAATGATCCTCATTTGAGTTATGTTCTAAAAATCTAGGACTCTGTTAGTAAAATGAGTATAAACCAGTCAACTGTTTGTCTCACCATTAGATAACACCATCACCGAAACAAATACGTCATAAAAACACTCATTCTAATAATAGAGCATACTTAACGTACTGATGATAACAGAATTTTTTTTTCTTCAATAAATAAATATTGAATAGCATATTTCAATTTCAAACTTAAAGAATAGTAAAAAAAAAAAAAAATATGTTTGTTATTATAATTTGCTTGGTTATCTCTATGAATACAAATTAAACTGTAATTAAAAAAAATGAAATCAAAGTAGTGCTCTGAAAATTTAAACAAAATAAACAATTTTGTCGTGGGATGAATTAGCCAGCCATGCACTGTATGGTGGGGAAGGTGTGTATGTGTTGTATAAATATTGACAGGCAGCGTTTCAAGACAGTTAATTATGAATACAAACTCTTCCCCAATCTTGGACATGCTTTATAAAAGCAAGTGTTTCTTTAACCTGATGGTGTTCTGGCTCAAGCATGCTGGGAAATCACCAATAAATTTACAGGAAACTAAAATTGTTAAAGAATATTGATAATACAGTACAGTCTTAAATTCATTAATTCATAAAATGTATAATAATACCATGGATCTTTTTCTTTAGAATATTTAGTAGAAAAATAATAGAAGAAAAAAAGGCTTCAGACATTGCCAATGACAGATCTTTATGGAGACAGCTTGCCGCCCAATGCGCCGAACGGCGCGGGAGGACCTAAGTCTAAGTAAGTAAGAAGAAAAAAAAACTATTTAGATCTGACTACACATTTTATTTTAGCCTTATACCCTAACTTAAAATTTAAAGACAAACATCCTGGCCACTTTTATAAATTGTAAAATTTGATACAAAATAGCAAGTCTTTATTTTATATTTTGTTTATTAATAAGCATGTATAGTGAATTAAAAAAAAAACAACATACAATTTTTTGAAGATTAGAGGTTTTTGTTTATCTTTGCCCATTTTGTTTGTGTTCTACATGGTATTGAAAGTAATATTAACTGTTACCATACATAGTTGATCTAGATAGTTTAATGATACATTTTAGCCAGGAAAATACAAAAAATATATGAGAGTGTATAAAGGTTTATTAGAGATTTTTCACTACCAGTATAAAAATTATTTACAGCTTAACGTGTACCAACAATTATTGCCATTTTGATTATTTAAAATTTATATGCAGATATTTAGATCTAAAGTTCTGAAATCTGTTGCAGCACATGTGTACATGACATGTGATATGATGCCTTTAAACTTGAATGGGATAAAGAAGCAACTAACAAAACGAAGTTTCAATTTAATGAAAAAGAGAGGCTTGAAATCATAATTAGACAATAGCCAAATAGTATTTTTATCCTTTAGATTTAAAAGAATTCCAAAAGTCAATCTCATAATTCTTGTATACACAGGTCCAACCCAAAACAGACCTCATATATAAACATTAACAGGAAAAAAATAGTACTGGCATGTCTGATCTGAGGTTACCATAATCTGAAATGTCTTAGCATTAGATACATAAGTTGTCATTACTCAGAGATAACCAAGACTGTACTGCACACAATATTCATAAGTAAAAGTACTGAAACAAGTAGCAATCCGCCAAAACCAGTTTTATGTAACAATACAATAACACAAGTATATAACAAAAACCAAATTCCTGCTGGTGAATACAATGCAACTAAAGGAGAAGCTACAGAAAACTTTATCTACCAAATGTTTGATCTTCGACAACTCTTGTGTCGCTAGACCTTCAAACTCATCACTCTCCTCTTCTCTCTTGAAGTACAGAGCTAGAAATTTCTCTGCTTCTGCTAGTTTTTCAAGGAGCTCAGTTTTGTCCTGAAAGTTTAAGTCAATGTCCTGCAATTTGCTTTTATACCTCTAAGGCTAGCTGTACACTGTGCTGTGTCAATAGTTTATTTTGTTTAGACTATAGGACTAGTTTCTCACAGCTTTGGTGTAAGAATGATAAAAGCATGTAGGGAGGAGCTAGCTACTACAAGTGCAAACATATATCGTATTAATTGTACACATCCCACATATAAATATTAAGTCTACATTGAAAACAACAAACATATGTTCAACCCATGTAATTAACTATCTGCCATGAAAATTAAATGTCCACCCTACAGAATCTGTTTAATTATTATATAGTTACTTTGTATAATAGACAGTGACTACAATATTTAAGGCTTGCTAACACTGTTGATAAAAGAAATTTTATAACCTATTTATGGAAAATAAACTATTAAATAAAAAAGATTATGCATGTTTTTAAAAAAAGATTCTCAAAAACTAATCACATGAAACTGAGCCTACTTGTTTAACAAAGTTGTTATGAAGTTGAAGTCACAAAATGTTGTTTTCGTTCTTCATGAGTTTAGAAACAAATGACTTAGCTATGAATCTCAACTTTAATTATAATATTTATGGGGAAAGCAGCTTTGAATTAAATCTAAATATTTTAGGTAGCTAATTTTATTACATGGAATTTACATCAAATGTTAATGACTACAGAAATAACTATGTCGTGACTATAAGAAAAATGGGGATCAAATTTGTACCACAAACACGCTGATTCACTTTTAACAAAATTAAGTATATATGATGAAAATTACCTTGTCTAGTTTGAGCTTGTCAGTCTGATAACCTTCTATTAATTTATCTCTGTACACTTCAAATTCTTCTTTCTGCTCTTGGAGTTTCTTGTTGGTAACTTAACAAAGAAGAACCAAATGTTTAAGTTAAACAAAATTCTACCCTATTCACTGAGCAATAAGAAGAACCAAATGTTTAAGTTAAACAAAATTCTACCCTATTCACTGAGCAATAAGAAGAACCAAATGTTTAAGTTAAACAAAATTCTATCCTATTCACTGAGCAATAAGATCAACAAATTCTAAGTAGCTCTACCTTCTTCCTGCTGTTTTATAGTTGATTCTAGCTTCTCTATAGTCTTTGTTTTCTCTTTTACAAGTGCTGCTAAATCTAAGAGAAATATACATTAATTAATATGAAATAGAGAACTAATAATAACTTTGTAATATTCTCTAGAGTCTATATAATGAAATTTTGCATTATTTTATTTATATAAATAAATTATTAATATAAATACATAAAAAATAAATAAAAAATTATAAAAATTGTACAAATATAAATGCAAAACATTTTTATATATGGGATTCCACGTACATGCTTCTAAACAATAAGATCCTTCTGACGGCTCAGACAAATGTCCAATCATGCCATATATATTATGCCATATATTATTAATTCAATAAACCATTTGGATAAAATCTTACCACTGATATTTCCTTCCAACTTTTTACATTGCTCTGATTTCTTCTGCAGCAAAACAGCTAGTTCATCTCTGGAGTTATTTACATCACGTATCTATGGGACACATTTATAGCTCATTAAAAAGTATTTACCTAATGCAACATATAAAAACACTTAATTTTTCTAAATTTTAGAATAGGTTTTTTTTTAATGTTATGACAATATATGTAAGATATGTAGGACTTAATCAGAGCAATAACAATTTAAAATTGTGAAAAAAAAGTGACCTTAGGGTTAAAGAAGGTCAACTGGAAATGTCTAAAACTGTGACTCTGTTTTTCTACTTTTTTTATTTAAAGGCCTTGTGAAGAAACAAGTCCATTCAATTATAAACTGCCTTTATTGAAGAACATATAACATTTAACATATTTACAAGATGGTTTATTATATACAGATCACTAACTCTCCTAGATCACTTCCACTCTCTTGTTTACAACACACTCGACTTCCGCAAGTCCCTTAACTCCCGGTACCCAACACTTGACCGTGTGTCACGGTTGACCACACATAGTAACCGTGTCACAACAGGCCTGAATAAATTATTCCATTCAAAATTCACTTTTAAATACTGGCTGAAATTCCAAGCTGTAAATAAATATCCCAATAGTTTTAATTTCAACAAATCTAAAAGTTGGGAAAGAATTTTTATGTTAAGCTTGTACATACAGATAAATCTTCACTTGTGATACTGCCTGGCGGAGATGGTCCGAGATGCTGAATACTTCCTGCTCTAGGGAGGCTGGAAACTGTCAGAATCAAAGTATGTAATTTAATTTTTTGAATAATATATATATAAATATAATTATGAACATTTTAAGTAACATTAAACAAGAATTGAAATGACCTACTGGAATCTCTACGTCCTAGTGAAGTTTTTCCTTGAGTCTCAGGTGATAAAATGGTTCCAGCTTCAGTCTCAATTTTTTTCTTCAGTTTTGCAAACATTTTCTTGCTTTTTTTTTTTTTAGTCAATAACTAGATAAAGGATGCTATGAAAATCATTCTGGAAAGAAAAAAAAATATCAGAAATATTTTTGTATTATAAAATATATAGATGTACATAGTATCATACTGTTACATAGTGTCATTTAGTGATGTTTAAGAAGTCTTACTCACTCTTACTAAAGTCTTAGATCTAGTCTTAAAGGGAAACTCTCATAGTTTTTCAAATTTTAGTTATTGACATATTTAAATTCTGCGTAAAAAGTTGTAATAGTAAACATTATATCATTTTTTATTTAAATGCTTAGAAAATTTTATATTTAATAAATTGGACAGTAAATTTGCCACGCCTCCTAAAAAACGGGGTTCTTTGAAATTCTGTTTTTATCTTAGACATACGTCACTTCCATCAACAATACTGAAAGGGAAACTAGATTTAACCAATCGTATCGCTTCTTTCTTACATTAGCTGTCAGGCTCTTAGGCTTAGTGACGGTATAGTCCAGAGCTATGCAATAGTTTTATATATAGAGAGAGATGTAAAAGCATTAGGATAACCAACTCGCGAAAAAAAAAAACATTTTCATCTAAACCTCTCCCTATCCCAAGAAGTAAATATATCGTATGTCTGACTGATTCGAACAAACTGGTCAGTGTAAGGCTAGTCTAGACTATAGTATGTCGGTCATGACAAGACAACCAAGCGATAATGTTTGTTGTGTGTTAAGTGGTCAGGCGAGAAAATATACACTGCCGTGGTTAGTCAAGCATGTAAATCTCATTTTAATACGCATTTTGTTCTTTGCTTACAAGATCCTAGATCTAACCGTATAGACGGCGATTTATTTTTTTAATGAGAATTTGTATATATGGTCTCACGCTATAAAATGAGTCAATAGATTAAATTAATAGGTTAGTGTGACGTCACATAGAAACCCGGTGAAAGTCTGACTGTTTTGGATGCGCAGAAAAATAACGTCAGAAAAACATCAATTACTAAGTTATTATTTCAAATAAAAAAAAAAGAATAATATATTCATGATCTGTGAATCAAAACACATATTATATCAAAAATTGTCAAAACCATCGGAGTTTCCCTTTAAATTAAGTTAAATCTTTAGACAGTATAACTGTATATAGTTGTTACTACTATATTATAAAGTAAAGTATATGAATAGTATACGATAATAAATAATATATATTTATATTTTTTAATATCATAAATCATAATAATAATACAATAATACTAATAAGTCTAATACTCTAAAAAGTCTCTATTCTAACTAATTACTAATCTAACACTAAATTTTTATTGAACTGCAGTTCTCTCTCTATCATTTTTCATTTATATATATAAATGAGATAATAGACAGCATACTTGTGTGGGTTATAGTTATGTAGATCTATGTAATGTATACATATAAATAAGTCAAGTACTTTGTATTATTGTCAGTATTGTAGACATCATCAATTTTCAGCCATTAGTATTATTATTTTCTATTAGAAACCGGAAGTAGCAACAAGAAATGGGTAAACATCTTTATAAAAATTCGCATTTGATAATAAAGTCTTATTTTGTTTCTCAAACTTTGATCTGTGGCGACCACCTTAACGAAAACAAAATATTCGCTTGATAAAAAGTAGTAGGCCTTACCGTTGAACATTGGCAGATTATAATTCTGTCTCCTATACTTTTTTATGTATAATATTTAATGCCTATTTTATCAATGGATAGCACATCGCAATTTAGACTTACTAAAACTGCATTATTTTAACTTTCCTAGCGAAGTCAAAAACATTGTATCTATTTCTTTTATAAGATAATTTGTATTGATCCAATCTAATGGAAATTCAGTTTGATTACAATTAACAACCTCAGCTTTATCACTAATGAAAAGAACATGAAAGATGATAACCTTCTTTGAATTGTAGAACTTGTATGTAGGCCTAGGCCTAAGTGTGCGTCAATCGTAATTTAAAAAATGTCAATTAAAGTAAGAAATAGCGTGCATATAGCCTATTGGCACTGTCTGAAATACTTACTAATAAAAACAGATGTTAATAATAAAAAAAAATTCAGTCTTGTATTTATAAGTCCCTGGTGGGCATCAACATCCAAATGATCGTGCCACTTCTGCCGATTCAATTTTCACGCTTTCGATGGCATTATAGCATTATAAATGTTTATAAATATTCAAAATATATATAAATTATAAATGTTCAGCACGCTACATCATGATAGGCATCCCCATCATTTGTTATGTGAACTTTTCCAACTCTTCAAGCTTTGACTCTCCGAGTCTGACGGGGGCACCTTTTACCTTATATCCCACTCGCAAAATTTTAGTCTTATCCAAGTTTATGAAGAGGCCAATTTTCGGTGCCTCTCTATCTAGGCTCGCGATCCGTCATTTCTTGTATACATTTATGTGTAGTCCCGAGTAGTGCAAGGTCATCGGCGAAGTCCAAATGAGGCATTTGGTTTTGTCCACGCCATGGAATACCAGCATAGGGAGTCTGATTCATTGCTCTCCTCATTATGTGGCTAGGAGGAAGAGGAAGGGAGATAAGATGCACACCTGTCTCACACCTGTCTCGATGTTAAAAAACTCTGTTGTTCCTCCTTCTGTCTTAATGCAGCAACTAGACTGACTGTATAGGTGTCGTAGGATCTGAACGAATTTTTCTGGGATGCCGTAAAATGGCTAAGATGGATTTTAGGAGTCAGTTCTAGAGATCAGGTCTCAAACAAGGAAATCATATGCCGAACAGTGAGTCGACCACTTAGTGAGGTTGTCACAGAGCGTCGCATGAGTTACGCATACCAAGAGTTATGATGAATTTGTTGAATTTCTTGTGCTTGCGAGGAAAGATTTATAATTTAACATCATTTATTTGGCAGGGGATTCCCAGCAATATTTGCTGTTTAAATTACGTTTTTTTATGCTCTCGATTCTATTCAATTTTTCGTCTTCCTTTTTGTCTTAATATGGGTATTAAGGAGTTTACTAACCCTAACCGCAGTTGGGTAATTAGAACCCAAACGCTACTATATTATCTTCAGAAAACAAAATTGGTTACGTATAAAGGGGGTGGGGTGTCACACGTAGACTGAGATGATTTTTTTATAATATCTCCGGGTTTTTCCAAATATGTTATGTCGGAAATTCCCTGACTTGTACTAGATAAAACAGATAAGACAAATTATGGTTTACAGTGTTACACTATTATTAAAAGGCAATATACATAGCCTTAAAAAGAAAATGTATCAAGGTATAAAATGACAACATTGTAGACCTATTATTTTTTAAGGTATGTGAAATTTTTAATTTCTTGTCTCTTTTCGTCTTGACAAATTGTAAAGCAACCTTCTTGATTGTTGTTTGTTTTTCTGGAATATTTTGTGTTGGTAAATGTTTATTTTCTCTCAATTTTTTAAACCCAATTAAATCATTAATTACAGATTTCAAAATGTTTAATTTGTTTGAACTGAGTCGTAATTCTATGGCTGAAAAGTTTTATTCACTAGAGTAGTCGCTTCAGTTAAGATGGTTGCTACACTTACCTTCAGTGGCGTAGCATCCATGGCGCGAAGGGGTTCAATGAACCCGGGCCCACGACCATTTAGGGGCCCACACCCCATGATGAAACAACCATGAGTCCAGGGCCCCTCTATGTAATACAAGCTCTAGCTTGGGGCCTCTATGAAATACTATTAGTTACATACAATATATGGACTTATATGGGGGCCCATATCTCAAATAGCTATAAGTCTTTTGAACTGTAAATACGACACTACATGGCACGTAGGTGTTTAGTATCGCCTGGTCCCATGACTAATTTGTAGCCTGCCCTACACTGCAATTTTGTACAAAAAAAATGGTTTAAAAAAATAAAAGCTTTCCTTAAAATATCCTGAACGGCATCTCAAACTTTATATTAACCTCAAAACATTAACCCATTTTTTTTCTTTCTTGCAATTACAGTCATTGTAAGGAACTGCTTTCGTCAACTTTATTGTAATGTGGTAACGATGCGTTGGTGTTGACGTTGGGTTACATACTTCCTTCTTTCTTTCGTTTTTCTATCTATGTTAATTAAGCCGTTGTCGGTATAGTACCTATTTTTTCTACTTTTTCTTTTTCCAGAATTCTAGATTTAGCATTTAAATAGGTATTAAACAAGAAAAAGAAACATCATATTCTGTTTGTTACTTTGGGAAACATTAAAGGTGTTGAATTTATAGCTACTTATTGTGACTGCATTGGGGAGGAGGTTTATAGACCTAACACACATTTTTATGATATAGGCCTAGCGATAATTATATTTATCGTAGGATAGTGTCTTTCACTTGAATGGCTGCTATGTTGTCTCCTGGTATGTGCACTGGATAGTCGTAAGGATGGTCTCGGATTTATACCCAGACACAGCACCAACGTTGTTTTCCAACCCAATCGTCAAAAAAAAAAAGTTATGCCTAATTACTTAACTCCATCAACAAGATTTCCCAACACACAGACAACCTGAATGACTGAGAACGATGGATGATCTAAACAAAGAGCACATCGAAAAAGTTGACAAATACTGACTGAAGTAATTCATCGAATAGTAAATGATAGTTGTAACTTGAAAATGCAAGAACCTTTCATTTAGTGGTCATCGCAATATCGTTGTAGTGACACAATGTCAACAACAATTTCTTAGCAGTACATAAATTCTTAAGAAAAAAAATTCAACCCTTTACCTCGATCCACAAATTCAAAACGAGATAATAGACTTGGGCAATGCAGTTTTAGCAAATCCCTAAAGAAGATCCAAATCTGTGCCATATTTTTATCTATCATGGTTGACAGCACTCAAAGAAAATTTAAAATTTATTAAATTTGCATTATTTTTTTTTAATTGGTTTGTTTGTAGGATTTCATATTTGTGAGAATCAGAAGTCTTTAGGATTGACTGAATAAATACTCTTAAGTATTAAAATATCACCATCTTTATTTAACTAACTTACGGTGCCAAGGCAAGGATGGTTTTTCAATTTCAGCGAACAGTACAATATCCTCACTGGCGTTGTTAGGGATTTGGGGGCTCGAGAGGCTTGACCTCTTTAGGGACCCCTGCATTTTGACATTCATTTCATTCATTCATCAAACTCCATTTGAGTGAGGGCTTGAGAGGCTTAAATCCTCTCTTGCAAAAGCCCTGGACAAAAACCCTTCTGTCTTGCCTAGTGCATAGGCGTCACCATACAGGTCGAGAATTTTTGGTTTCCCAGACCTGTCGAGGCGGAGATCAGCAAGTCTGGGTCAGTCAAACAGAATATGAGGCACGGCATTTTGACAATCGACATCCTGACATTATATAAAGGCGTAATATTTAATATTTAATGGAAAACAAATTTCGGATACCCATTTTTTGGGGCCCCTCTTTGGAGTCCAGGTGAGATTTTCAAATTTAGACCCCCCATCCCCCCACCTTAGCTACGCCACTGAATAGCCACTTGCACATTAGGTTTACTCTGTTAAACTGTACTTACACGTGGTCTTCAATGATTCAGTCAGCTGTGTTATTGAACTTGCATTGGAATGTATTTTAGTAAATGCGCTGATACATACAAACTACTGGATTTCTTTGTCACACAAGATATGTCATATTGGGGGGGGGGGGGAAGGGGCCCCACAAACATATCCTTGAGCCCGGCCCACGGGTACCTTGCTACGCCACTGCTTACCTTGATAGTTTTTCTCACCAGCTTAAAATTCTAAATTTTGCCAGGTATTTATTATGATAGGTTTATATGTGACTGCCGGCTAATCTGAATTATTATTATTATTTGTTGTATACAGTGGCGTAGCATGGTACCCGTGGACCCGGTTTCAAGAATAACTTGGTTTGTCCCCTTTCCCAAATAAGACGAATATTGCATGTGAAAAAAAACTATTGAGTAATCTTAATATATTGGTAAAATTACCAGAAGACATTCCAATGCAAGTAAAATGGTTTTTTTAAAATAAGTAATAATGCCATTACGTTTGATTTGGTTAGAACTCCCTTTTGAGCCCCTACTGCAACGGTTTTGAGTCATGGGCCCAAGCGCAATGAAGCCCTTCGCACCACTGCTGCTACACCGTAGTCCCCTAATGGTCGTGGGCCCGGATTCATTGAGCCCTTTCGCACCTTAGATGCCCCGCCACTGGTTGTATATCTTGTATTTCATGTTTTTCCTTGCAGGCAAATTCAGTTCGTCATGGCAACATTTCAAAGGGATGATCAAATTCCAAGTGATCACACTTCTATTGCCAGCAATACTGAACATGCGTCAGTCAACGATGGAAATGATAGCAACACTGTAAGTAGCCTATGCTAATATATACGTGCATTATGTACTTCATGTTGATACTTTTAGCTGCAGTAGTTATCAAGTACAATCTAAGAATATTAGTTAATACATTAAATTACGTTAAATTGCACATTTAACAAAATTGAATTCTAAGGCCATAAACAGGCTCTTGTTTTTATGAAAATTATTTATTTAATAATTATTTTATGATTTTTGTTTTGCTTTATATTGTTATAAATCTCTGGTAAACAACTTAATAATAAGGATAAATAAAAGACAGGTTTAATATCAAATGAAATACTATTACAAATTCGACAATACACCTTCGTTGTAAGTAGATTTCTTTTCAACTACCTTAGCCGAAGTTAAATCTGTCAAAAATAAAACATCCATGTTTCGCACTGAATGGTGCGCTTATGCACTACTGTGCACCGGTACAAGGCAGAACTACAACAATACGTTGGGGTAAAACTTTTCTCGTAGTTAGGGCTAGAGTTTTGAAAAAAAAAATTCCCCTCAAAAGTTCTGGATCCGTACATGGTAGAAATTGAAAAGTGCTGATCTAAAAAATCAACAATCTCTTTGTGTTTAGTTTTCTGGTAACATAAGTCAATATATGTATAAGTGATAAAATAGAAAAGCTGGATATTAGGGTGCATGTTGGCCAAATGAAACTATGTTCAATTGTAAAGTAGATCACAATGTAATATTCAGCATCTTTTATTCATACGCAAATTAATTTAGGATGTTGGAGTTAGATTAATGAAACGAGTTAAAAAAAAAACAAAACAAAAACAAATTCTTGTACTAGCTTGCAAATTCATTGGTGCAACCTGGCCCCTGATTTCTTCATCGGGTAAAAAAAAAAACCCTGGTCGGACAAGGTTCTTGAAAACGGTTTTAACGATTTTCCTAGCAGTTTGACAGATAATGCGAATCTTTGGAGGAAAATTACTAGCTAATATTGAAACAAGTTGAAAACTCTGAGTAGACAGTTATAAAAAATTGAAAATATTGTCATCTTATAATTAATTTGGTCTATTTTAACAAACGCTAGTAGAAAATCCCGCATTTAGTCAGTAAAGAGTTAAATAACTAAATAGACATTCAAAATCATTTTGTGCACCGTCTTATGTGGAAATCTTTAGCCGGTCAGCTTTAAAAAATGTGACACCATACACTTGTAGGCTACTTATTCATTTATTAATATTCTCTCTAATTGGATCCAGTATTCTGCTCTAGACCAATGTCTTTTAGAATACCTCTCTATTTAATTCGTAACCAGTGATATCTGCCCATGTGGAGTGTCATCAGAGAATGCCGACCATGTCCTCCAAGACTGCGCTCTGTACCAAGAGGCCCGTCTAAGACACTGGCCGCAAAACACTCCAATAGAAAGAAAACTATATGGAGAGCTCCCTGACTTGGAAACCACTGCGCGGTTCATCTCAGATATTGGTGTAGTGATCTGAACCCTCCAACATTACAATGAGAACGAAGAAGAAGAAGAAGAAGAAAAATTCGTAACTTCGTAGAAACTTCTGCACAGTTACTGTATATTGTTTGGAAAACAAATTACTTGCTCGTTGGCCTAACTGGGACAACCTTGGTTTGACAGTTATAACTTCTCAAATTAAAAAAAAATTATTTGGCTAGAGAACGAGAAAATAATTATCTTGAACGGACTAGACGTCTTCAGGTATTTCTGCAACTAAATATTCAGGAAAATTGTGCACATGTCATCCAGTCCAGATCTAAAGGGCCTTCATTATAAAGTGTAGTAGATCAATACATTCGCTTATTAACCAGGATTCTTTATCGGGAAGGCCGAGGGGAGGGAGACTGAAGGGGGCGGGGTAACATGCTCCATTGTATTTAATCTAACATTAATTAGTTATTAAGAAAAAAGCATCTCTCCACAAGTTATACAAAGGAGGTATAGTCTTTAAAAAAAGTATATTTAAAATGTTTTTCTTTATATTTTTCTGAACTTCAGATCTATATCCCCAAAACTAGAATTTTCTAAAGTCAGAGTAAATCTATACACGGGCATTACCAGGATTTTTTTTCTATTGTAGCGTGATAAAATATTTTCCTTTTTTATTATCATTTTTCGTTAGTTATAGCCTAAAACCTTCAGCTTAATAAAGGAAGTTAAAAAAAAATATCTCTGTAACTTGTTTAACGAATTTTTAAAAATTAACTATTTCTTTTCTTTGTTTAGGCGAGTCTAAATATGGCCAGGAGGGAGGAAAAAATAAGTGACCTAAAAGCCGCTTTAAGTAAGTATATTGGCTTTCGTTGTTTAACTCATTCAGAATCAATAATCTAAAATATTTTGATCATTAGAAGATTTAAAATAAATACCAGGTGACTGAGCCCCGCTCGGTTGAATAATTTGTTGAGGAAAGATATTTACTTATTTTGGAAACATTTTTGTAATAACAAAAATCAGCGATCGAGTAAAGACTCCCAATCCGAAGAGTTGCTTTCGTGTTCTTTTAGTTCTAGATTTCAATGTGCATAGCCTTTAGAATAGAAAGTCTCTTAAGTCCCCATACAGAACATGCGTAGGACGTTATCATCTTACTTTTTTGGAAGTATCTTCTGTATTTCATAAAATAAGATACAGTTTAGAAAACCGCAGCTCATGTCGAATCGTTTACGTTGCATCTTTTGCCCAAAAGTATTGGGCTATTATCTGCTTGGCTAAAGCATTAACTTTTTATTTACTTTTAACAAAAGAAAATGGCAGAAACATTTAAAAACATTGCTTTAGTATTCTAAAGAAGTATTCTCATCAAATTAATTTTTGGACAAACAAGTCGGAGCAGTCAACGAAGTCGCATACGCTGCCGCTTCTTTCGTTTTATCTATAAACTTAAAAGTCATGTTCCAGAATTCACATAATAAAACCTCGTCAGCCTCTAAAGATCCACGCAAATGGACATCCCATTAACCCGGTAAACAGCTTTACATATGCATGGTATCGATTTATGCATCGTTTGAAAGGGAAGTGGACAACCGTCCTGTCAGGGCCAGTAAAATGCTTTTGGATGCCTCTAGGAATGAGTTGGCGAAATAAATTTACAAAAATCAGCATCCACCAAGCTGTGGTTCTCTCGACTCTTCTTATGGATCTGAGACATGAGTGCTATACAGAAAGAAACTAAGACTTCCTGAACGCTTTCAACAAAGATGTTTTTGCTCCGTCATGGACCGCACAGTGATAATCTTGCGAATGCCGGTATGGACAGTATAGAGCACTATAAAGGGACTTCTTATGGTTCGACAGTTACGCACTTGGCTACAACAGGCTCTGGTTTGACCATTATAATTTTGGAAGTATTAGGCCTATTATCTAAAAATTGACTTTGACCTGTAGGTCTAGACAGTGGTCGCTAAATCCGTCTCTCAAGCTGCATTAGGCTCTTTGACTATTTGGCTGCGGCTCTTCCACTAATTGTTTAGTGCAGGCATGGAATATTATTTATCAACTTGCTTTGTAAGAGACTATAAAACATTTTTGAGACGCAAGCCTACAGAGAAAATGCATATTTGTAGAAATAAACAATAACACTGCTAGTCATAAGCCATGATACACAAACAAAACTTATGTGAATTAGGTAAAAAAAAATTGTTTGAGTGGTTTTGAGAAACATAAAATTCCATATGAAAAAAATCTCGATGCCCAAGGAATGGAACGTAAAGTATGACAGGTGCAAAATGTGCTTATCGATGTTAAAAACAAAATTAATCAGTAGATACTAACCAATCATTTTAATATTATAAAGTACTATGTTCGCATTTCTTGAAGAGATTTACAAAAGGATAGAACTAAAAGTTAAGATTATCCACTCCATTGTGGCTAAAATACTTTTCCATCGCCAATTTAAGGTATGTCTAATTGAAGTGGAGAATGAGTATGCAGATAATCTCTTGCATAACAAGGTTCGATGAATATAAAAAAAATTCCTTTCCCTGTTTTATGATTATTTCTCTTATCTGTCCCTTGACTTTCGTCCTATGAGGTTTGTGACAGTTCGCGTAACAAAGTCCCATTTCCCGGTAAGCAGCTGTTCTAAGCAGGATATCAAAAGAGAGTCCGGTCCATTTTTTTTTATGTTATCCATCCAGCTTTTCTTTGGTCGGCCCTTTGTTCGTTCTCCCTCCACTGTACCTTGAAGAAAGACTTTTGTTAGTGAGTCATGTCTTACAATATGACCAAACCAGCTCGGCTTTCTTCTTCTTCTTATACAATACAGACGTTACTTCAAAAAAAGAAAATGATTGCGTTCTACGCGTTCTACATTCAGTCATGCATATTAACCAATGACTGAAATAAAAGTATTATATATATATATATATATATATATATATAGGTCTGTGTGCCGAATCCTTTGAAAGAGTAACTCTAATTTACTTTCCGTGTCTATTGAAATATTGTTGAGAAAAATAATGATAAAATTGAAATTCGCTAAATCAGAACAACACTGTTAAATATGAAGTTAGCTTTTCTCCGCATATTCAGATACCTTAGAATCTGAGATTTTAGCATCTAAATCATGTCTAAATTAGTATTCCTAATTCCTAGCTTAGCCCATTGATGTTCTTTCCTGTTCTTTTTTGGTTCTTCATAGGCCTATTATTGCGAACAATCCTTTTCAAGCATTAACTGTATTAATGATAAATTAAGAAATGGGCTTATGGATGAGAACTTGGAATCGTGTTTTTCAAGAAATTCCATTCTTAACATTATTTGTAGTTTTTATTTAAACTATTTAACTTGTTATATTAAAAACAAATATTATCTATATGAAGGTATGATTCTAGGTTATAGTTAAATTAAAACATATTCAACATGGGTGAGGCGAGCTGGAGATTGTAATTTTAATCCCAATCGTCTACATAATTATTGTGTATTTTTTAATATTTGGCTCTTATGAATTAAAAGT
>JADKLZ010011559.1:26547-41736 GCA_021533235.1 Biomphalaria straminea | reverse complement strand
ACTGGTCTTCTTGTAAACATTCTAGCGCTTCTATAATCTGAGGATGAGAAATTACAATAGCTTCATAATGCAACAGCATGTGCCTTCCATCTGGTATCAAAAAGGGGCTTTACATGCCAATTTACTAAATCTGGTAGGCAGAAGTGACGTTGACTCTTGTTTAGAGGCAGTAAACTTCTTCTATACAATGCAACTAATCTATACTTTTTTCTCAGCTTCAACCAACAGATGGAAGATTCTGAAAGGATGCCTTTTGAATGAAACGCATTTGCTTTCATGCTTGTCTTTTGGGAAGAAGTGTTACAATATTTTCATAGGGTCAGTCAAGCTCTACAAAATGAGCATGTGAATTTGAAAACGTGTGCTGATTTGTATTCCTCACTAGCAGATCACTTATTATTATAGCTTTTTTATATAGCGCTACTTTCATGCTTATAGCATGCTCAGAGCGCTTTGGTCCAATCTCATTTGTGGACCGGTGGGGGGGGAGGGGGTATCTAGGAATTGGTTTCCCGTGCTGCCTTTGGGCGCTCAGTAAACACAACTCTGCCCGAGTCGGGTGTCGAACCTCGAGCCCCCTTCTAGGTTGCCAAGCAAGCCAAGCTCAAGCCGCACTTAGCCTCTCGACCACGCTTCCCACTTGCATGAATCTAGGAATGAATTTGAAAGATTTGAAGAAGCTGCAAAAGAACTAACACCAGGTGTGGAATATAAGGCGACTTTGACCTGTAATAGTAAACGAACGACAGTGGTCATTGATGGTAATGCCCCTGAGGTCTCACTGAATGCCAAATTTCGTATATCTACTTTCTACGCGATTTGTTGATAAACTTGAGGCAGAGATGAGTAGACAAGCGAAGGTATATAATGATATAGTAGTTCGATTTTATTGTTTGGTCGATGTACCACAAACATTGCAGTGTTGTGAAGCACTAATTAATGCTTATCCTGAAAATCTGAACAATAATTTATATACTGAACTACAACAGTTCCACTCATATAATCGCCACAAGTTTCGCGAATCAAAATCTGAGAACAACACGTTCAGTCATGCAGAACTCTACAAAGTAATAGTTAGAGACAACATTGAGTGTGCTTTTCCAAATGTAGAAATCGCCTTGCGCATATTTTTAACATTAATGGTCACGAACTGTTCAACTGAGCGCTCTTTTTCTCAGTTGAAACGTACAAAAAATCCAATAGATCAACGATGAAACAAGAAAGGCCTGATTCCTTGTCTCTGATGATGATTGAGGCGGACTTGTTGCGCAAAATTAACTTTGACTTTAACTCAAAAACTTTGCCAAACGTAAATCTAGAAAAAAAAAAGAACTTTAGAATGTAAATGTGTGCTCTCTCTGACTTTCTCAGTAATTATCGCAACGTTGAAAAAAATTGTTTGGATGCTGTTGAAATAAAGGATTTTGTATGATTTATTAAATTTTGTATGTTTAAAATGTATTTCTTAATAAAATTTTATTTTTAATAAAAAGTAAAAAAACGCTTACAAAAAAAAAGAAAATTTAAATTTAAAAAGAAGAAAATAAAAATAAAAAAAAAAAAAAGAAAATTATAAATTTAAAAAAGAAAATACGCCTAAAAATCCTATAATACAGAAATACCTTATTGTAGGTCTTATATGAGTGACGGTAGTACAAACATATGTGTTAATAATCGTTTGTCTTTGTTAGTTTTTTTGCATAATATTGAACATACCAGCTGTCAGTGGAGGATAGGGGTCCGGGCAGAAGGGGGCACCCATGTGGGTTTGTGCCTAGGGCACCAAATTGGCTTAATCCGGCCCTGCCCTCCCTTCCTTTCGACCGATAAAATAAATACGCAGCTTGACTCAAGATGACGAATAAATAACATGGAGTGATCAGGTCTAAAAATAGCCCAAGGCCACATCATTTCTGCGACGTCAACAACAGCTGTCGAACGCGGGAAAGACCTATTAGATCTACATGTATGTGTCACTAACCTCGGGATAAGCCCGTATAAAATTTAAACTTTTTTTTAAGGGCATGCATAATTTCAGTGAAACATACAACACAAGACTTAGTCTGCTATACGAATTGTTAATAACAAGATTGTTTTTAAAGCGGGTTACGAAAGTTAAAGAAACATATAAAAGTAGGAGAAGCAGCCTCGAGGCTGAACTGTAGGGGATATTCCAGGCACTAGTCTGGGTGGAACGGAAGGTGCGAGAGGGAACTGCGTTACCGAGTGATGTAGTTCTCTTCACGGACTCGGTGTCCGCTCTTGAGGACCAAGAGAGGCTTGACGACGGTGTCAGAAGAGTTTGGGACGTACTCACGGTCGGAGAGCGTCTCCAACGATTCGGTGTGAATGTCACTCTGCAATGGGTGCCCGCCCATTGCGGGTTGGTCTGCCACGAGCTGGCGGACCACCTCGCGAAAACCGCGGTTGTGAACGAGCAGGAGGATGATGAATCGTGCACTTATGTTAGTGCGCGGGCCCTCGCCGACAAGAAATTGTTGGCAAGTTGGTATCATAGCTGGGACTCTTCGGATAAGGGACGTGAGCTTCATAGAGCAATGAATAGACCAGACAGAAAGGATGCATGGTGGCGGTTGGGTCGAGCAGAGCAAGCGATTCTTGCTCAGTTCCGCACAGGGCACTGTCCGATCGGCGCGTATTTCGGACGGTGGAGGGAGAACTACGATACGAGGTGCCGCCATTGCATGGAGGATGATGAGACCGTAGACCACATTCTGCACGAATGCCGGGTCTTGCATGATGGACGATTTGGACAAAGTGATGGAGAAAATACTGGTGCGCGTAAGGCATTAGGGTTGTCCTTGTACGGGGATAAGGCAACCTTAAGATTCACTGCTCGCTTCCTCTCACGTGCTCTAAGGGAGTAGCTCTCAGCATGTTTATTACCAATGGGGTTTCTGACTCGTTTACCGATGCACAATTACAGCAGACGAAGCCACGCGAAGTAGACGTAAATATTAGCAGACGCGAGCAGGTGTTGTTTCCCTTTTTTTAAATCAAGTTGTGTTATAGTGAGAGATAGTGAACTACAGTATTACAAGGTAGGCATGACTATTGAACTATTCAAAATAGACTTAGTGTATTAGTATTACTTAACAGTGACGTATATAGAACGTGCATTACACAATGGCTGCACCCGTAAATATATTACCACGCAATATAGACGAATACTCGGAATAATAATAATAATAATAATCTTTATTGTCCGTAAGGAAATTTGTCTTACAATTTGTTCATTATACAAAACAAAACATTATTTTTAAAAATGTACATTCACACCAGCCTCACAATTTACATATGAAAAGTTTACATTAGATTGGTACTAGTTAATGATCTGATTGCCAGAGGAACAAAAGAGTTTTTGTGTCTGTTTGTCTTTGCTATCGGTGTCTTGTATCTCTTTTGTGATGCTAAAATAACAAAATCCTGACCCAAAGGGTGATTTTTTTTTATTTCTATAATCTTCTTAGATTTTGTAAGGATGTTTGTCTCAAACAGCTGCCCTAATTTGGTTTGTTTTTTTGCCAATGATTTTACCAGCAGCATTTAGGATTATCTGGAGTTTATTTTTATTTTTAGTGCTCAGTATATATAGTTTACTGTAGGTTATCGCCGCAACATACTCTCCCTTTGTTTACTAACTAAGCTTACATCAACTCTTTAACAATACAGAGGTTACTTCCAAAAAGAAGATGATTACATCCTACACGACAGTCTGTCTGTCTTGCTAGCTAAAAGTTTGTATACGTTATTTCTCCGACACTCAACCTCTGATAAAGCTGAAATTTTAAGCAATTAGATCTATTTCTTTTACCAGAATCAATAATACATCACTATTAGTTAATTGACTATTGGTAATAAATTACTTTGTTTGGTATTTAAAAGAAGGGAATGAATTAGTACATAGTGGTTTAAGCTGTTTCCTTTCCAAGGAAAGGAAGTAGTACTTGTTGAAGTCGCGGTATTAGCTGAATTAGTCCCCCTTATATATTGCTGTCTGCGGCTTATTGCAAATTTAATTACATGACGGATCCAAACTAATGGCTACATTTAATATAAGCTTTTTTTTTTTTAAATTTTTTTTTTAATTTGCTTGCTTAATTACTTGACGGATCCAAACTAATTGCTACATTTAATATAAGCTTTTTTTTTTTTTTTTTATTTTTTTTTTAATTTGCTTGTTTTGAACTTCCAATAATCGGGTCACATTTTAACAATCTCCACTCTCAGACCCAGCATACTTATAAGCCCATGACTTTTTTAAAATCTATATATTACAATGTTATGATGAAATTGAAAGGACCGCTCTTTTCCCTATCTCACGAAACTCACTTTGCCCGGGGCCTCCGATTAGCATAGGCCGGCCCTGATTAAGGTATTATATATCGCAAACATTTCTTCAAACCATCAGTTTCAGGCCTAGAGGGGAAACAATGCAATTTCCGAACTTGCCATTTGAATTCCATATTCAGGCTACCCACACATTTAATTTGGCCTTTTGTTACCTGTTGCCTGTTACCTATCCCTTAGTCTGGTGGACAGTTGGGGCACCAAACAAGACTTGTAGACCGTCTTTCTCCATACTTAGTAATTGTATGCTGCAAGGGGTGCCAAGGCAGACGAGCCGCGGCTATATAGTAACCCCGGCAGAAAGTTAGTAGTAGTCAGGTGAGGACCCGGCATACCCTAGACCATCACACCTGACACTGGCCATATAGCACCCTGCTCGTTAACCGTTGGCCAAAGAAACAGATGACCTTAACATCAGCCGCTCAGTAAATCGCAGGGTGTGAAGGGGACATATTACTTTTGACTTTACTTTTGTGATATAGGCGCCCCCCCTTTTTTTTTTTTTAGATAGTATGTATAGTTTTGGCTCTTCAATTGGTCCAGCCACCGAGCTCTAATCTACCTGTGGGTATGATTCTTAGTGTTACGTTTCTTGGGACTTAACCATAGACATAAATAAATATAGATTTGCCAATAAGAAAGTTTAAGAAAACAAAAATTTGTGAATTGCAATTGTATGTACTTTATTTTATGTCTATAAATTTTGTTTAATCTCTAAGACTGAAGATTATGACATTTTTTTAATTTTTCATAATTCGGAAATCCAAATTCAATAGATATACTTCCTTTCTTTGGTCTATGGCAGGGGTCGGCAACCCTTTGTGTCGAAAGAGCCAAAAATTACAATTTACACAACTTTAAAGCTTTAAAGAGCCGCACTTTTCTTTTCTTGCAACAATAAATAGTACTTGCACAATTTCTTTTTACTAAAAAATATCCGTTTATTGAAAGATAAGTAGTGTTAGTCACAACAAATTAAATTGTATATATATATATATATATATATATATATATAAACATTTTCTTGAACACTAAGTTGAACTTATATAACAAACAATTAAACAAACAAATTCAGTGGGAACGTTGGCTTCGCATGGTTTTAGAAAGTTAGATACATTTGGCTTATAACTTGTTGTTTTTAGTTTCAAGCACGACTCTAAACTTTCAATTGTTAGTTGGCTTTTTACTTTGTTTTTAATTATATTCATGAAAAAAAAACTCTTTCTCGCACAAATATGTCAATCCGAAGATAGTCAGCAAACCAAATGCCCTTCACTGTAGAAATCTGGAAGATTATTCCACTCGCGGCATTTCTTTGAAAACTGTCCACTTTGGTTGAATTACGTTCATACATTTCTGGAGCTCTTACTTTTCTAACTTGATTTTTTAGCTCTGTAAATTTTCCATTACATAAAGCTAGAAATCACGTATCGATACCAAATGGATCAATGTAGATTTCGTAACTTTGTGTTGAGAGGATTTACTAGAAATGGTAAAATGGTTTTGTAGGTTTTGAACTGCTCAAATCTGTCAAAAAAATTATCTTTGATTTTTTAAACTGTGCTCAAGTAATTCGTGTCAACAGTAGCTCTAATTTTTTTGCGATACTGCTTTAGACATTTAAAATGAAGTGACTTAACTCTCAATATCTTCTGCGAAAAAAGTTAATTTTTCTTCAAACAAACCGATTCTTCTATCAAAACATAGGATGGGTTTCTCTTTCCTTGCAGTTTTAGTTTCAGCTCATTTAATTTCTCTTTTATATCAACCATAAAATAAAATGTTTGCAAATATTAGTCGTTTTCTAATACAGGAAGATTAATGCCTTTATCATTTAGGAATGTATTTATTTCATTCAAGCACTAAGCAAAACGTCTCAACACCTTAACTTTTGCAAGCTATCGCACTTTATAAGCAGCTCAGAATACTGAGTCTCCATTTTGTTTAAGAATTCTATTAAATTGACGATTGTAGATTGCTTTGGACAACATGCTGTTAACAATCTTGATTGCCGAATTCATTAACTCAACTATTTTTGGTTCGAATCGTTTTGGGTACATAGTGCTTTTTATGTGTATTATTCAGTGAAACGTAAGAATTCCATGGTTCATTTTGCTATGAAGAATCGTTGTTACCTTTTTTTTCCAGTCATATTTCTGGCTCCATCAGTTGCTATTGAAAGGATTTTATTTAAATTGATCTTATTGTTTTCAATGTATTATTGTACGATAAACATTATATCATTCCCTCCAGTTTGTCCCGAGGTAGCAATCCTTTAAGGTATTCTTTTGGACCATAAGAAGACATATAATTGACTAAATGAGCAACTTCTGCCGTGTCTTTTTTCAAGAGTTTTTGGTTTGTTTTTGAAATCGCGAAACAGTTTTTCAGATGCACGTAGGAAGAAGTCTTTGACATACTCACCATCTATAAGTGATTTGCCTTTTTGTGCAATTTCTAGTGGTACCACAAAGCTTGCCCGATTAGCATTACTTGTAGATTGCATATAAAATTGAGAAGATAATCGCTTCTAACTCATTTACTTGAAACGAAAAAAAAATTCGTCACAGCCAAAGCACGCAGTCTTGCGTCGAAAGCGAATTGAAACCTACATAGAAACATTCGACGATGTCCATTCGAGAGCTTCTGACGGACTGGTAGCATATACTACGCGTGTATTGGGGGAGGGGTGTGGTGAAAAGAGAGTACAAGTAGCTGAGAGATAGAATTTGTGCGTAACCCTCTTTAAACTATTCAGAACTACTTTAAAAAATGTTTCGATAAAATTAATAATATTTAAGTGTAGAACTAAAGAGCCGCAGCTTCACACCCAAAGAGCCGCATGCGGCTCGCGAGTCGCGGGTTGCCGACCCCTGGTCTATGGACTTAACATGTTATATTTTATTTTTATAGCCCCCTTTTTAAAAAAGGAATAATCCATAAATTTGTGATTAAACATACATTTATATATTGTACTACAGAAAGTTTGATTTTAGGGCTTATTTCTACTATGAAACACTGAAACTTCTTTATGGTGTTGCGTTTATGCCTTTTCACCTCATTTAATTTTCTTAGTATAATAATAATGTTTAACAATTAAAATAAAAATAAAAGAGCATCTTTATACAGTAAAACAAAGTTTGTAACAGTTTACTTTGCTCTTAATAACTAGAAACAATACATTTTTTAAAAAAAAGGGACATCTTTTATTCCTCCCCCTCTCATTTAAAGGCGAATGTTCAGATCTACTGAGTATCTACGATTGTAATGACGCGAGCACGTTACTCTGCCTCAACGTGGCGCTCGCGTGGAAACGGCTCACCAGAGGAAGTGGCTAGGCAAAAGGGTAACAATTATGACTCCCGTGTTGGTGCCCATGGGTGGACGAGAGTCTGCCCCTTCCCCCCTGTTCTCCTCCCCTTGTTTAATTAATAGTTTCACGTTTTTCTAGATATATTAATAGCAAATTAAACATCATCAAATAAGATTTAATATTGTAAAATAATAATTTATATAGCCCGTTTATACTATTTAATTTTCTCCCTTCTATTGTGGTAACAGTAGAAAGTTCATTTTAACAATTGGTATGTGTAATGCATCCTAATGCTAGGATGGTTCAAAAATTAGTACAAATACTCCTTTAAACCAGTATGAATAAAGAAGGATAAGTTTATGGTCTACTCAAATAATAATTTAATGTAACATAATATTGGTGCTTTAAAAAAGCAACAACTGCAATCCTAATGATTTAGATACAATTTTGAAAATATATATTTAATGTTAACTTTAAAAGTATGAAGAGGAGGAGTGAAAACTCTTGATTTGTTTCACGAAATTCTGCTAAGAAAATAAATACATTTTTTTTTAACGAACGTATACATCAAATGTTGTACATATTTCGGATGTTCCTTCAAAGTTGAAGATAATCTACTTCCTAGTGAAAACCTCCAGCAACATAATGTAATAATATAATATTAATATTTCAATAAATAGTGTAAATCATTGATGCCCAAAATACGTCCGTTGGCCAGATCCGGCCCTTAACATGGCTCCATTCAACCAACCAAAACGTCTGCACAAAATGTAGAAAATCACCCTCCAAAAGACCCGTGGTGGAGGCTGTCCAGGCCTGAGCAAGGTATCATAGCACAGTGCAGGACATGCCATTGTCCTGTTGGCTCATATTTCTCACGGCTATGGCCAAATTTCGATTCACGTTGCCGCCGCTGAGGGAAGAAAAAGAAACCGTGCCTCATATTCTGTTTGACTGCCCCCAGACTTGCTAATCTCCCCCTGACTTGCTGATCTCCCCCTGAGTGGCTGATCTCCCCCCTGAGCGGCTGATCTCCCCCTGACTTGCTGATCTCCTTCTCGACAGGTCTGGGAAACCTAAAATTCTCGACCTGTATGGTGAAATGTATGCACTTCGTAAGACAGCAGGGTTTCTGTCCAGGGCTTTTGCAAGAGAGGATTTGAGCCTCTCAAGCCCTCACTCAAATAGTGTTTGATGACGTATGACGTATGACGTAATCATCTTTTTTTTTTTGAAGTAACGTCTGTAACATATGAGATAAGAAAAGAAAATTCACTTAGGTTATTTCCCTTGGAAAAAATAAATATGCCTCTTGTTTGTTTGTTTGTTAGCATGTAATACTTATAGAATAAGAATACGCTAGTACAAATTTGTACAAATGCTCTTTCTTCCCTAGTTCAATTAGAGCATGGAATGGGTTGCATGAGCTAGCCAGGAAAACCATTGACTTGGCAGAATTTAAGTCATTGGTTAATATGCATGACTGATTGCATGACGAGTAGGACGTAATCATCTTCTTTTTTTAAAGTAACGTCTGTATTACATTAGATAAGAATAAAATAATCCAATGAAATATTTCAATGTTTCTCAAACTGTGGATCGCACTCTCCAAAGTCATTTAAAAGAGGGTGTCTAGTACAAAAAAAGGGCTGTTAAAGCCGGTTATTTAAAAAAAAATCACTATAGTTGTCTATCGAAGGTAAACTATTACATTTTTATTGTTATAAACATATATCTAAATCTAACTTAGGTCTTTAACACGAATTAGATATTTTAGGGTAAACTTTTTTTAAAAATATATAATTACGAAAGGGAGGCAATTCAACAAGACATAGGTGTTTCTTAACATTGGAGACATGACAAACGCATAGGACATCTGCCTTGAACACAGCATCTTCAAATCGGTTCTAGACTTACGCGGAACTCGTTCTCTCTTCTAATAATGTTAACATCCTTTTCTGTCTAGTTGTGCTGGTCACATGACACCCTCGTTAACCGTGAGCCAAAGAAATATTGACCTTTACATCATCTGCCCCATAGACCACAAAGTCTGAAAGGAGAAATGAACTTTTTTTTACTAAAAGATTTACAAGAGCAAGCCAATCAAGATAATGGCGCATGTTTAGCGACATACTTTGTGGTGTGCATCTGGTGAACATTGCGTTTAATGTCATTTCATGATGTCATGAAGTTGTTAATTTTATAATAGAATCTCACCGAGCTATGTTGACTGAATTACAGGCTAAGCCTGTCTGCCCTTTGCTGTACAGACAGACAGAGGACATGGTCGTCTCTTACATGTACGGCCAAGATTTCCCAGTATTTGTTGTAAGTGTTATGACACGATTTAGTTAGATTTGTTTCGGGAATACGGGAAAACTTTTCATTAGTTACAGATGACGTAATGTTTGTTTTAAAAAAAAAGTAGAATGATATAGGATACACAAAAGACAAGACATCTTCCATTAGAACAGTAAAATTAAGAAGGAATATCCCGACGGCTATTGACAGGAGACATTGGACGGTTTCCTTTTGATGATTAAACGTGTTTTATATTTTATGATGTCATGAAGTTGTTAATTATGTACTAGAATCTCACAGAGCTATGTTTGACTGAATTACAGGCTAAACCTGTCTGTCCTTTGCTGTACTGTATACCTGTATTAATTCACTAATTTTTAAAAGATAGAGAACGTGAAGTTTCCCTTTCAGACCTTATGGTCTATGGGGCAAATGATGCTAAGGTCAACTGGCCAACGGTTAACAAGCAAGGTGTCATATGAGTTCATATTCCTGAACCTGGGCACACATGTACCTTGCTACGCAACTGGAAATAACCATTATTTGTTTAATTCGGGGAGGTGCTTAATAACGAAATGTTATAAAAAAATTGAATAGTGCTGATCGGATTTGAATAGTAAAATTGGTCTTAACACGTTTTACTATTCAAATCCGATCAGCACTATTCAATTTAAACTAATGCGATGTATGAAGCAAATATTTTGATAACATTTCGTTATTAAGTTCCTCCCCGAATTAAACAAATCATTGAGATAAGTTTTCAAAGTTTTTAATTTCTGTGATATGTAAGCACATGTGTGATGCATGACGACTCCACGTCAGTGGCGTAGCAAGGTACCCGTGGGCCCGGGTTCAAGAATATGTTCATGGGCCCCTCCCCCAATATGACACATATTTTGTGTGACAAAGAAATCCAGAAATCCTATGTATCAGTACATTTACTAAGCGACATTCCCATTCAAAGTCAATAACACAGCTGACAAAATCATATAAGACCATTCTTAAGTACTGTTTAGCAAAGTAAACCTAATGTGCAAGTGGCTGCTTTGTTGAAACAATAAATGAAAGCTTATCAGTGTCGTAGCTAGGCCACAATTGGTCATTAGTCATGTGGTATCGTATTTACATTTGAAAATGCCTTATGCTATTTGAGATATGGGGCCCCATATAAGTCCAGATATTGTATTTAACTACTAAGTATTTCATGGAGGCCCTAGAGCTTATTTTGCATAGAGGGGCCCTGGACCCAAGGTTGTTTCACCATAGGGTGTGGGCCCCTTAATGGTCGAGGGCCCGGGTTCATTGAACCCCCTTCGCGCCATGGATGCTACGCCACTGCTTCACGTGTCTTTAGAGGGAAAATAGGACAACCAAAATGAACGCATGAACTATGAACGATATCTGAACAAGTTTTATATTTCTTGTTTTGAGACAAAGAAACTTTGTTTATTTTGTCTGTTTTTTTTTTTTTTGGAAATGGTGCATAAATCAAAAAACAACAACAACATCAACAACTGCCACGACAAGAAGTAAGTGACTGAAGTCAGGGAGGGGGGAATGGGGGATATTTTGCCACATCTAAATCAGACAAATTGGGGGTTAATATAAATAAACCTAACTGACATTAAATTCCATAATAGAGGGATAAATAAAGTAATGTACGCTTCTGAAACCTTGAAAGTATATAGAAATTATTCAAAGAAGATAAACCACTTCCACACATGAACTGTCGACACATAACCATGATACAGGTTCATTGAGAGTGAAGGCACAATAATAACATCCTCGCATTACTAAAAGACTATCTCGTGAAAAAAAAATTGTATACGTTATTTCTCCCACTTCCCATTCTCTGATAAATTAAAAATTTCGCGGCATAATTAATATCTCTAACAAAACATAAACCGAAAACATAAATCAATTATTAATTTTAAAGGGTAATCAATGAATATTTCATATCGAAAAGGGGAAATACATCTTACAGTATTTATATATGTGGCTGAATTTGCAGTTCTATCAGTAATATAAGGTTGTGTTTTTTATATATATATATTTTTAGTTTACATTACCTGTTAAGGTTATGAAGTTGCAATTTAGTGAACTCAATCACATGCTTAGTTGTTAGTTAACTTTAGATTGTTACCTTGTCACACCGTCAATAGGACGGTTCAAAAGTTATTGACACTGTCAATTTATATTTGTATGTATCATCAAATTTTAAGTTTACGAATATTTGAATAGTTAAATAATGAAAAAAAGTGATAGTATCTGTGAGGACAAGTATTGCTATCTTTATACATAAATATACATAGATATATGTTGATGACATAGACATAAATAAATCTAGACTGGCCAATAAGACTATTTTATGAAATGAAAATTTGTGAACTGCAATTGTGTGTACTTTATTTTATGCCTATGAGTTTTGTTTAATCTCTAAAACTGAATATCATACATTTTTTTTTATTTTTCATAGTTTGGAAATCCGAATTCAAAAGATATACATGTTTTCAAGTTACATGAAGTTATTTCCTTTTTCCAGTCTATATTTATGCATGTCTATGGGTGTATATAATTTTCTTCTCAAAGTTCAAAAGGTCATGCGAGAATCCTTTACTTTTACTTTACAAAAGATTTTAATAATTTCCGGAGATTTCCAGGACTTTTTCGTAGGTCTATATTTAATAAAATTTTAGGAGATTTCCAGGGGCTCCTGGTAAATCAAGATGCCAGGGGAAATCTGTTATATGTTATAAAATGGTTTAATTTAATAATTTATACACCTAAAAATTAGCACGGATCTCAAGAAAGTGGGACGCGTACTGCGGTCGCATATGTTGCAGAGCCTAAGGCCTGTCCTGCAAATCAGCGGCGTATGCTATGCCGCCGGTCGACTAGTATACATAAATAATTCTCTAAGTCACAAGTTCAAAAGTTCAAACAACAAGTAAGCAACAACAAGTAAATGGGAAGATCCCATGGCGAAGCATGGTGTGAATTTCTTTACAGTTTTGTCAAGTTCGGTGAAACGGTTTTGATTTCTATACGGGCCTTACATTCAACTTTATAGTATAGATATATATGTATATATATAGGTTCTTTAAGGGAACTGCACCAGGAAAAAGAAGAAGATGTAGATATAGAAGGCGATAGGAGGATATCATAATATTCATATAGAAGGAAATTCTATCCAAGGTCAAGGCAGAGATGAATGGATAAAAAAACGATGAACTGTGTGGTGCTATTTCTTATTGAACAGAGTAGTTAATTATAATTGCGTAATATGGATACAATTTTTTAATATACTCTAGATTATCATGAGTAAACGTTCATTGGAACTGGATATGATAATTCCATTTCTTTAGTTAACGAGCATGTACAAAGTTGCGAATTACTGAATTAGTTTAATAAATAACGCTAACATTTCATAATATGCCCCTATCACATGGGGACAACCAAAATTATTAATGTATAAAATATTTAGCATTGACTATAAAAAAATTGTAAAGATGGGTCAATTTCAATTATATAGTAGTGAAACAAGTTTGAAGTATTTAAAAGACCATTCAGTCTCATTTCTAAGGCAAATAAATGTATAAATATGTGTAAGTCTGAATGCTGAATCGCAACATTTTATCTGGATTGTCATTATACAGACAAACACTATACATGAACATATAAATATTATGAAAAGAGATATGAATTTTAAACATAATTTATACTCTCCCCGGAACCAAAAATAAAATATAAATAAAAACGGAACTAATAGGTAAACTAGCAAAATAAAAAAAAAAATCTCAAAAAACACAAAACAAAACTTATCAAGGAAAAGTAATCCACACTTACACAACTCTTCGTGTCGATAAGAAGTTATTTCCCATTTCTGATTAAAAAAACAAACAATAATTAATTGACTGATTCATTAATTTTGTGATTCAGGTTTTGTTAGGCGCAATAAATATTTGTTAGAAGGTTCAATTGACCCGAGGATGAGTGTTGGAGAAATAACTGGTGCAATTATTTAAGGAGACTAAACCCGATTCGTTAAACCAAACCTGTGTATCAGACAAAACCCGATTCGTTAAACCAAACCTGTGTATCGTGAAGGATTAATAGCCAACAAATTAATCAACATATATCACAATACCATAAGTTAAATTAGGTATGTCAATGAACAATTGTGTTAAGTTTCATTTTGATCCGTGTAACAAATCTCTAAAGAAGCTCATAATACTTTGTGTTTTAAGGTATTGGAACGTCTGGTGATAAGCATGTCTGAGTGTTAGTAATGTGTAATGATTGGTGATTGTGTACTGATTGATGATGTTATGTGTACTGATTGGGGATGTGATGCATCATGATTGGTGATGTGACGTGCACTAATTGGTGATGCGATGTGTATTTACTGATTGGTAATGTGGTGTGTACTCATTGGTGATGTGACGTGTACTGATAAGTGATGTGATGTGTACTTATTGGTGATGTGATGTGTCATGATTGGTGATGTGTACTGAATGGTGATGTTTAATCATTAATGATGTCATCTGTACTGATTGGTAATTTTATGTGTACTAATTAGTGACATGTACTGATTACTGGTGCCTTCTGATTTTGATGTCATATGTACTGATTGGTGATTAGCATTGTCGTTTGTGGTTTTAGTTAGGACAGATGGCTCAAGAACTTTAGACATAAAAGTCATATTTTAGTGAGTTAGAATTTGTTTAAAATACAATATTATTACCGAAGTTTACTACATTTATTTTCATTTAATTTCACGCTGAAGTTTATCTATATATTAATAAAAGGTATAGTATAGTATCGTTCACAAAGATGTTCTTCAAGTTATTTTCAAGTTTTATAAATAAGTTTAGTTCGCCTACCGCGGTTTACTTGTCTACTAGCAGTTTTGTGCTACAAGTCAACAACACAACATCACTTGGTCCTTAGGGACCTCACAATTAGTTCCGTTTAGCTTCCATGTTGCCCTAATCCTCTCTTTTAAAGACATCTTTCACAAGGGTCGAGACCTAGTGTTATAGTAGGCCTGATCGCTGCCCTACGAGGTCACAACATGTGGGCAGTTAAGACCAACAGTTCCTTGCTACCTCACGTGTATGACGTCGCAACATGTGGGCAGGTAAGACCAACAGTTTGTTGCTACCTCACGTGCATGACGTCACAAGATTTTGCTCACATATATA
>JADKLZ010011559.1:12186-22443 GCA_021533235.1 Biomphalaria straminea | reverse complement strand
TGATTATCATCTACCATGTCATTGTTCTTGATTATCATCTACCATGTAATTGTTCTTGATTGTCATCTACCAAGTCATTGTTCTTGATTGTTCTTCATTGTTATCTACCAAATTATTGTTCTTGATTGTTATCTACCAAGTCATTGTTCTTGACTGTTATCTACCAAATTATTGTTTTTGACTGTTATCTGCCAAGTCATTGTTCTTGATTGTTATCTACCAAGTCATTGTTCTTGATTGTTGTCTACCAAATTATTGTTCTTGGGGCTCTTGTTCTGCATATTTATCCTTTGCCTCGCGAATCTGGACTGAAGACATTATTTCTAATTTGTAATTTATCTACATCCCCATTGGAGGAGAATCCAAAATTGAGATAAATATAAAGTTTGAGAATACAATGATTATTATTTCGGGTGCTATTTGAATGATAAAATAACGAGACACATTTAAAGTTTTAATGTAAAAGTTCTCTTTTAGCAATGTATTTAGTAATTAATATAATTAATTAATGAAGGAAATGAAGCTGACTGAACAGATTTTTATTGCGCTTCTTTAATAATATTGAAAAATCAATGAACGTAATATATTAAAAGAATGAAAATATAATAAAGAAATGAAAATCATTCACTATAGTAGGACTTTTAATTAGCATAATGTTTGGTTATAATTTTTCTGCTTAATCAAAGTTACCTTCAATTCTATATTGTTACGATCTTCTCTATCGCCTTTGTGTAAACACAAGAACTTGACAACAAGAGCTTCAATAAACGATGATGCGGTTTTATTACAAATACATTGACAACAACCAATAAACACAATTGGCTACACTAACTTCAAATACTTTTCTACACAACAGAACTGCCTAACTAAACAACACAAGTCTCTCTAGGTCGTACTGCTACATTTTCGATGACCCACAAGATACCGCACCTTCTCTTTCTGTCCTGGACTCAACTGTCCTTACTTACACATTGTCTCTCGTCTGTCAGGGCTCTCGGTAACATGACAGCAGCACAGGTCATATTTGCATGTACTAGCAGTACTGTCCCCTTGTTCATCAACTCTTGACCTGTGTAATTGGCCTGGGTCATGAATGTCAGTAAGACGCTCACAGATTAGCCCTTTCAGTCCGCCACTGGATTTACTACAATATATTATATTATTATAAATTATATGAATTGTTATCATAATGTTCATGTCTTTATTTATCATCGCTATCTCTAACGGCTTTGTCTCTTCTCGTTACACGTCACCCTCTCCCCTCCCCTCCTTCTTTGTACTGTGCCGAACTGGGAGTCGAGCACTTGGTGACAGAACGTCGCATGAGGTTTGCGACAAGATGAACTACTCATACCTAATATTGCGATGACATGGAGACCAACACAAGGAAAGCGCAAACAGGGACATCTTCGTAAAACGTGGCGTCATATCTTCATGGAGGACCTCAGAAAAGTGGACACCAGGTGGGAGGAGGTTTACTTGTCAACTAGCAGTTTGGTGCTACAAGTAACAACACAACATTACTTGGTCCTTAGGGACCTCACCGTTGATTCTGTTTAGCTTGTATGTTTATCACCAGAGTCGAGACCTATTGTTATAGGAGGCCTGAATACTGTCCTACGACGTCAAAACATGTGGGCAGTTAAGACCAATTGTTCCTTGCTACCTCACGTGTATGACGACACAAGTGGTGACTTGGCAACCTGATATTGGTCACAACCGCCAACCGGTTGAGTTCAGGCTTTTAAAAACGATTGTTCTGGCCCAAGCGCCACGTTGAGGTCATGAACATGCATATATATATATATATATATACATGTGTGTTTATGTGTGTGTGTGTGTTGTGTGTGTGTGTGGAGATCGAGAGAATGATAGAGAGAAATGTACTATGTTCTACTAAAGACGTCTCCATTATGTTACGTTTCTTGATAGAACATATCCTTTGCAATGTATTAAATAGAGATTGACTTGAAGTGATAAGCAGAGTGGACTGAATTTACTTAATCCAACATTGATTATCTATAATTGCGTTTAACTTGCTGCTACGTTTTAAAATTCTAAAAGACTCACCATGTGTCTGGTCGCCTCTTCTAACAGGAAACATAATCCAGTATTTTAGTCCGGTAAAGTGAATTTATAATCCTCTGAAAGAATTAACTAGAACAATATTTCGATGAAGTCACAGTTCAATAACTCCTCAGATCTCTCAGTCTCTCTTTCTCCAGTTCAAAAGAAGTCACTTCCTACACACCGTGTATGTCTTACACGAGTTATTTACAAACACATTCCAGCACTCTCTCTCTCATACAGAAACACACACACACACACAAAATCATGCTGACTAATCTAATAGTGGCTAGTAAAACAAAAAGGGAGGCAACAATGTGATTCGCGGTGGCTGAGTGGTAATTTAGGCGTTCCTACCGGTCGGTCTTGGGTTCAAATCCTAGTGAAGACTTGGATTTCTACTTTCGGGATCTTATGGGCGCCTCTGATTCAACCCAGCTCGGAAGGTTACCTGACATTAAATTGTAAAAAGTAAAGGCGGTTATTTATTTTCAGGCCACACGACAATATAACATGCAGTGAGCCACAGAAACATATGACTTATACAGTTAATGTAATTACATTTATAACAGATCTAGACTCACAAAGATAAATCTATGAGATTATTTATAAATAGGAAGACAGACAGGGTGAGTTTCTATAACTCAGTACAAATAAATATTAATTTTCGTTCAGTGTTTGGAATATAAACATAACGGAGATATCAAGCACTTTGTCTTGGCAAACAGCACTTCAACGAGATCACTGCTCACATGAAACGCAGCAATGGAAGGGCCTTCTTTTTGCTCTTGATAAAACATCAGCGCAAAGTAAAAATGCATTTTATTTGTCTCTTGAAGCCAAACCATTGCGGTATTTTCTAGAGTCCTAGACTTTTCCGGGCTCCAAGTCACGTGTCTGGCAGCGTTCCAATCAACCATTGATTTGTTCTATGCATTTTCTTTTTTACGCGGACTCGTTCTAATACTTTATATGTCCCTTAACTCTTTCTCTCCTAACTGACGATACCGACGTTGATTATACGAGTACGTGGTCAATAATTATGGAGAGAAAAAGTTAAAAGATTAGATCGATATATGCGGACAGTGAAATGAGCCGCTAGTCGTATGACCTGAATTACCACAAAGTGGAAAATTTTGCTACTTCCCATAAAAATGGGAATCTAAAATTTATTGTAAAATATGAAATAATATATAGTCAGTAATGAATTTTAGTGTGATTAATATTTAAATGTCTAAATAATGAAACAAATTTATAGCTAGATTTTTTTCTCACATTTATGAATTTTTTTTTTCTTTTAATTTTCAATTTTTTAAAATGTAAATGCAATTATGTTATTTTTTTTTAATTTGTAGATTTAAAAACATAAATATATTTATATAAGTATATAAATTACTAGTTTGATGTTCTCTCCCCCCGGATTTCTGCCAATAATCTTATGTGACTGACTGTTAATCATGGCGTAGCCATGATTTGTTTTCGGGGGGGGGGGGGGATTTTTTTCTCTCCCCCCCCCTCCCCCCCCGCAAAAATGTATATCTATATTAGCGTCATTTTTTCGGAAGGTGTTTATTGTGCCCTGAATATGTTCCTACTGGAGTTAGTAGAAAAATTGTAGAACTCCCCCTTGGCAGCAAGGGGGTCTGGGGGAGCGGAGAGAGCTCCCCTAGTGCGGGGCCTAGCGCCGCCGCCAAGCACTATTTTCGGTATTGAATACCAACAAAATGTATATTCTGAGATATCTACGGTGCATTATCTTGCTATTAAAAAGTTTTATTTCAAAAACTTTATGGGTATTGACTGACTTAGACCCTCCCGCACCGTTCGGCGCATTTGACGGCAAAATGTTTCCACAAAAATCTGTGACTGGCAATTACTGAAGCCTCTTCCCACCCGCTCTGAGGACCTCCAAGTTGTACTAGGATGTCATCGCAACTTTTATGAGGCGTAATTCATTTTGTCGGAGAACATGTCTCGCAAACCTCATGCCAAGCTCTGTCACAACTTTACTAAGGGGTCGACTTCTAGTTCGGCATAGGATTTTCTTGATTTAGACTTTAGACCCAATCTCTATAACTAAGTCCTAAATCCGGCCATCTTGTTGAGCCAGATTTTTTTTTATAAATTTCGCAGACGACTATTTACTGCACTTTATTAATGGAACCCAGCTACTGGTAGAAATGTGTAACCTCTCTTGACTACGATCGTGTAATTAGGTGACTATAGTTTGATATAGATTTTATATCGAAAAGGAACATTTTATCGTCAAAAATCATTTTTGTTAACAAATTGAAAACCCCATTAGCTACGCTCATAGACTTTGGTGAATTTTGTTTGCTTATGAATAATATATTTTCAACCTCAAAACTCTCTATAGTTAAAAAGTAAAGTTCATCCTTTCAGACCTTGCGGTCTATAGGGCAGATGATGTAAAGGTCATCTGATTCTGTGGCCACAGTTAACGAGGGTGTCATATGGCTAGCACAACGACCAACCGCCTTTACTTTTCCCCAACTAATGTCAGGTACCCATTAGAGCTGGGTGGACTCAAGGACACCCGAAAATCCCGAAATAAAAATCCCAGTCCTTACCTGGATTCGAACCCGGGACCTCCAGAACGGAATCCAAGCGCTTTACCGCTCAGCCACCTCCGCACCGCGCCTTCCTGACGCAGAGTGGGGAGGAGAAGGGGGTGTC
Organism: Biomphalaria straminea; assembly: GCA_021533235.1. Taxonomy (NCBI): domain Eukaryota; kingdom Metazoa; phylum Mollusca; class Gastropoda; family Planorbidae; genus Biomphalaria; species Biomphalaria straminea. The sequence continues at coordinate 17,679 of JADKLZ010011559.1, read as the reverse complement.
TGAGAATTTGTGACACTTTGTGACAAGGGGGGAGGGGGAATAAAAAGGCCATTTTTTGCGAGACGTTATTTACGAACGACCCCTTACGTTCATTGGAAGAAATTTTACTCTAAGAAAATCGAATAACGTGTACATGAATTAAGAAAGATTTGTTTCGATACTTTAGCATTCTGTCCGATTAAGTGGATAGTCCGATAATCCGATTGTGAACTGAGATAATATAAATTAAACTTTATAGTATCCTTAGTAAAACAAGAGTTACATTGAGAAGTTCTGTTGTGGAATGTATTGCAGTACGTAGCGATGACGATTTACAGTCTTTCAAAGTCAAAATAATGAAACAAATTTCTAGTGGTAAACTTTTGCCATTTTTTTTTTCTTAGCGAAATAAAGGTTTGAAGATTTTTTTAATTTAATTTTTTTTTATAAAAGACGTTCGTTTACAACATATTACTTTTATGAATATTTATCAAATATTTGTTATGGTATCCATGACAACATGTGTGACAAACAATGAAACCAAAATATCATTTTATTTTAAAATGTAAATTTTTAACATCTACATGAGTAAAAGTACAGATTTTGTGTCTTTATGACGCCATTATTATCATCGATGCCCAAACTATGTCCTAACCGACAAGGTTGCATCCGCCCGCCAAAATTTGGTCATAATATGTAAAAAAAAATCACACTCCAGAAAAAAAATGTTTAAAAATGTCTTAACCTACTTTACGGCGTCAATTTTCCTCTGACGGACACGAGTGTGGGAAATTAAAATGGCCCGCAGGTCGAATTCGGTTGGGCATCACTGATCTACATCAATAAGAGAGATTTAAAATATGATAGCATTTAAAGTAGACGATCGATGGACTCGTGTCACTGAACAATATTTGTATTTTTCTTGCTGCGTACTTTTTCTTTGGTTGTTGTTCTGTGACGTCACTTACCAGTAAAACTGATTCTTTATGTATCTAACCTTTCACCTCTTCCAGGGTGTAGTACTAAATCCCCCGGTCATTTCATCCCCAATTAAATATTTTATATATATATATATATATAATTGTGTAGCATGCTTTTTGACATTTTATGTCATGTTACTAAGGCGTTTATGATGTTCCCTCTTCCACTTTGTATTCTTAATGAGAAACCTCATATTATATGATAAATCTGGGTGTGTACTTTAGCTATAGCGTAATGATCAAAGGCCAAGGTGTGGTGAAAGTAGTGGAAATATTTTAAGAGATGGAAGTGCGACTTCAATATATATGACCGTGCCGCTAATAACTTAAAGGCCAAAGTGTGGTGGAAGAACGACCATGTTTCACTTTATTTTATTTTTTTAATCGCTCTTTCTTGAAAATGGGCGCGTCATTTTAGCCTTGAAATAAGGTTTTATTTTTTTCTAATAAAGGCGGACTTCACCCATGCTCGGGATATCATGTCGCCTGTATAAGTTTTGCTTGATATCCTTTTAAACATTAAAATTAAAAATTGTGTTATAGGAATTTATTTCTGTAGATATTTAATAAATATTTATTTCTACATGTATATGTAAGTATTTCATTTATTTCTTGATATTCACTTTAGATATTGAAACTGGTGAGCCTATATTTATGTGAACATAAATACCCGTCATGATGAGGTTCATATAACCTTAAAATTAATTGCTTGAGTGCTTATTGCATGCCAAATTTTTATATGTTTTAATGGTATTTAATTTAAATTTTATTCTAATCTAACGTGTTACAAATTTGTCATTTAAATAAAAAAATGAATACATTAAATATTGCTTATTTAATAATTTTAAAAAATACAATTTGTTACATAAAATGATCAGATGATGAATATATCAGGGGATGAAATGACCGGGAGATGAATTGACCAGGGGATAAATGACCGGGGGGCGAAATGACCAGGGGATGAAGTGACCGGGGATGAAGTGACCGGGGATGAAGTGACCGGTCACCACTAAATGATGCAAACTGCCTTGACGGCTCCCGATTTTTCATCAGCGTTGACTGCCGCAGCCTTTTCCCACAATTGGGTATAGCTGCAGGACATCAGATGTTTGAGTTTTTTCTTCCAATAGCTAACGACCATGTCTTGCACGAGGCTTACTGGTTTAACTGCTTGGTACTCACATTTTCAATTCTCCTTCTAGTAAAAGGAGTCCCACTATTTTCAATATTTGAGCCTTAACCGTAAAGGCCAGGAGGTATTATACTAAACACATTTAATGCTGTCCCTAGAACATGGGACAATCCAAAATTATTTAGGAGATTATTATATACTCTTCATAAATAAAGAATCAAAAGCTGGGTCAATTTCAATTATAAAGAATTAAAACTAGCTTGAGGTATTTAAAAGACCATTCAATCTCATTTCTTAGGCAAATAAATGTATAAATATGTGATAGTCCTAATGTTGAATAGCTAAGCACCACAATTTAAATTAATTGCTTATATACAGACACAAGATATATATGTAGATGTAAACGTTGCGACAAGAGATATTAATTTAAAACAGAATTGATTTTCTCCCCATGAAATTGAAATACAAACGAGACTAATTGGCAAACATACAAAATAAAAAAAATCCTTATAAAAAATAAAACTAACATTCTAACAATTAAGTCTATCAATAACATGAAGTTGTTTCCCTTTTTCGGTATCAAACAAAATAATTAACCAACGCAGTATAGACATGATGTTATCCACGATATGCGACACACACATGCAGTAAGCAGATGCCCAGCAGAGGGACAAGACATTAGGACAGTTGGAGAGTCTCGCCCTGAACAGAGACATCTGAAGGAAGCTGATTGGTAAATTATGCCCCAGTTGTGACCACAGGCAGAGATGAAGGGACAAATGAAGTTAGGTGCAGTCATAACTTGTGGCTTTAAATACATTTTTTTAACCTACAGTATTAAACATTTTTTTTACCTAAGTCAAATAACTTCTACATGATTGAGAGACAATCTCTAAGTTGAATGTTTCATGTATCAATGTTGTTAAGAACACTTCTGAGTCCACACAATTGTTTTTAATTGGTAGTTGAGGTACGTTAGATAAGCGATGTGCTGGTTACATGACATCTTGTTTAACTGACGGTCTTAGAAACGAATAATGTCTACATTATTAACCCTTAGAGATCGTAAGTTGTGAAAGGGTTTCCCTTATCTTTTTTTGACTTAGATCTGTTCTTCATGTTGACATTTTAGATTGGCTTAGGGAGGGAAAACAATGTAAAGACATGTAGAAAATAAATAACAGACGGACAGACAGACAGACAGACAGACATGTAGATAGATAGATAGATAGATAGATAGATAGATAGATAGATAGATAGACAGACAGACTGAAGGACAGTCAGATAAGACAAACAGATGAGGTAATGGTGAAAAATGTTAACTAACACTATTTCCTATAGAAGCTTTGTTTATGTCTTTTAATTTTTAGATAATTATAAAATTTTTGATGAGAATAAATAAAACTCAATTACATCCTTCATGTCTTTCATCTTCTAAAATACAGACGTTACTCTTGTAAAGTAGATGATTACGTCCTATGCGAGATGAAATTTTATATTCTCAATTAACTAATGATTAAAATGGTCATCCCACAAACTTCGTAAGTTGGACTTTCAAAAATATTACAAATGATTGTCTAAAATTTAATTGTGTTAACGTGATTCCAAATTTAATATATATTTAAAAATAAAATTAAAATTAAAACACAATCTATGGTTATATTAACTGCCAAAAAATAATTAATTTTTCATATTGTTTAGACAAAAAAAAATTGTACAAATGTGGAATTTCAAAGATAAAAACTATAGCTTTCTATGCCAGTTAAAAAAATAAAAATGATTAAAAAGTAAATATAGTTAAATATTTACACACTGTAAATCTAATTTACTTTCGAGAAAAATACATTGACCTGATCTGATATCGTTTCAGTAAGTAAGAAGAAGTGAAAAAAAAAATGTATTCTCTGGTCTTTCTAGTTGCCGCCTTGTTGTTGTGGACCTATTGTCAGGGAGGTCGGGTTAACCAGGGTGTCATGTGGCCAGCACAACAACCGACCTCCTTTACTTTTCCTTTACTGGTGTTAGGGAACCATTAGAGATGGGTGGACTAAAAGGCCCGCCTAAAGATTCGTAATTAAAAAAATCACAGTCTTCACCAGGATTTGAACCCGGGACCTCTCGCTTAATAAGTCAAGGTCTTTATCACTCAGCCACAGCTCCAAATTACACTTGGCACGCTGGCAACAAAATTTCGGCACTAAAATGTGGAATGCATGTTTAGAATGTTTTTTTTTTGTTTGTTGTTTTTTTTTATGTTTAGACTTAATAAAATGGTTACTTTCTTCATTAAATATGTCTAATTTGCAATAAATAAGTGGCCGTTCATCGAGGATGTAGATTTGTTCCCCTTTTCATCAAACAAAATAAGTTATTACCAATAAGTAATCTACTAATTGTTTTGTTTTTTTAAATTCATGTTTTATTACGTACAATAAAAAATAAAAGAAAAAGATCAAGAATTGCTACCGCTCCGTGACAAACCAGAGGAAAAGATAGAACTAATGTCGTGCGAAATTGCATTGAAGACAATAAAATCGATAAAAAAAAATAGTTGAAATAGCAACTGATGGAGCCAGAAGTATAATAGGAAAAAATAAAGGGGCAACAACGATTCTCTGGCGCAAAATTAAATCATGAAATTGTAACATTTCACTGCATAATATATCAAGAAATGCTTTTTGTTCAAACATTGCCAGACGAAATAGTTGAGGTCATGAATTTGGTAATCATCGTCAGTTTAAAGAAATTTTAACGAAATGTTCGGAAGAAAAAAATCGTGCGGCTCTTTAGAAACGTTGAAAATTTGTAAATTGTACATTTTTGGCTCTTCCGACTCAAAAAGTTGCCAACCCCTACCTTAGGGTCGCCAGCTCCTGCCTGACATATTTAGTCACATCTGTGAATACTAAAGGATTAATGTCCCTTATTGGTATCAAACGAAATAATTATTCAACAGTAATTAAATGACTAATTGGTTATTTTTATTTATTCATGTATTTTTAATGGCAATCGATCCTAGCTCCCTTTCGCTAGTGCGCAGAGCCTTATGCCAATGTCATTTGCAGAGTCAAGCTATGAAGACAGAGAGGTGTGCCATTGTGATGGACATTTAACTTTATGCCACAAAGACTAGAACGACACTCAGTTAGATGTACTTGTTTTAAAGAGCAATGCACTAGCCGTGACTAGCCTACATTTGAATGCCAGGCAGAGGTCATAAGTAGTTGTTTGATGATAGCTTCACTTGAAAGCGTTTAAGATTACATATAATTTATATCATGGTATCCTAAATTAGAATGCGTGGTAGATGTCACATATAATTTTTATGATGGTATCCTAAATTAGAATGCGTGGTAGATGTCACATATATTTATATGATGGTAGCCTAAATTAGAATGCGTG
>JADKLZ010011559.1:748-12176 GCA_021533235.1 Biomphalaria straminea | reverse complement strand
AGATGTCACATATATTTATATGATGGTAGCCTAAATTAGAATGCGTGGTAGATGTCACATATAATTTAAATGAGGGTATCCTAAATTAGAATGCGTGGAAGATGTCACATATATTTATATGATGGTAGCCTAAATTAATTACGGTCAAGCCCGAGCTAGAAACAGCAACTAGCCTTTTTTAAGTATATATTAGGCTATACTTTATGAGATATTGTCTCCAGATCTAGATAGAATCTAAATTGTTTAAACAATCACCATCAGAGTCAAAGAGAAGAAAAACGACGGAAAGAAAATCTAAACCGACCACCTGCGGACAATGGTTTCGCTTGCCCTGGATGTGGCAAAATATGTAGGTCACAGCTGGGACTGCACAGCCACGGGAAACACTGTATTCGTCACTAATCTTCGGACTCGAAGACAAGCCTATTAGCCTAAATTAGAATGTGTGGTAGACGTCACACATTTGTACTACGGTCTCATGGAAACAAGGGACTCTACCTATGTCAGGGATAGTCACCCTGTTCTCCTCCCCTTGTTTAATTAATAGTTTCACGTTTTTCTAGAGATATAAATAGCAAATTAAACATCATCAAATAAGATTTAATATTGTAAAATAATAATTTATATAACCCGTTTATACAATTTAATTTTCTCCCTGCTATTTTGGTAACAGTAGAAAGTTCGTTTTAACCATTGGTGGGTGTAATGCATCCTAATATAAGGATGGTCCATAAATAAATAAAATGTGCAATGTGATTGTAACAAGTAAAGGTTATTACGTTTATGGTCTATTTGAATAATAATTTAATGTAACATAATATTGGTGCTTTAGAAAAAAAACAACAACAACAGTAATCCTGATGATTTAGGTACAATTTTGAAAATGTATATTTAATGTTGATTTAATGAGTATGAAGAGGAGGAGTAAGAACTCTTTTGAGTTGTTTCATGAAATTCTGCTAAGAAAATAAATATATTTTTTTAACGAATGTTTTAGTCAAATTTTGTAAGCATTTCGGATGTTCCTTCAAAGATGAAGATAATCTAATTCCTAGTGAAAACCTCCAGCAACATAATGTAATAATATAATATTAATATTTCAATAAATAGTGTAAATCATTGATGCCTAAAATACGTCCCGTGGGCCAGATCCGGCCCTCAACATTGTTCAATCCGACCAAATGAGACGTCTGCACAAAACTCACCCTCCAAAAGACCCGTGGTGGTGGCTGTCCAGGCCAGAGCAAGGTATTATAGCACAGTGCAGGACATGCCATTGTCCTGTTGGCTCATATTTCTCACGGCTATGGCCAAATTTCGATTCACGTTGCCGCCGCTGAGGGAAGAAAAAGAAACTGTGCCTCATATTCTGTTTGACTGCCCCAGACTTGCTGATCTCCCCCTGACTTGCTGATCTCCCCCTGACTTGCTGATCTCCCCCTGAGTGGTTGATTTCCCCCTGACTTGCTGATCTCCTTCTCGACAGGTCTGGGAAACCTAAAATTCTCGACCTGTATGGTGAAATGCATGCACTACGCAAGACAGCAGGGTTTCTGTCCAGGGCTTTTGCAAGAGAGTGTTTGATGATAATGACGTAAGACGTAATCATCTTTTTTTTTTTTTTAAGTAACGTCTGTAACTTATAAGATAAGAAAAGAAAATTCACTTAGATTATTTCCCTTGGAAAAAATAAATAGGCCTCTTGTTTGTTTGTTTGTTAGCATGTAATACTTATAGAATAAGAATACGCTAGGACAAATTTATACAAATGCTCTTTCTTCCCTAGTTCAATAAGAGCATGGAATGGGTTGCCTGAGCTAGCCAGGAAAACCAGTGACTTGACAGAATTTAAGTCATTGGTTATTATGCATGACTGATTGCATGACGAGTAGGACGTAATCATCTTCTTTTTTTAAAGTAACGTCTGTATTACATTAGATAAGAATAAAATAATCAAATGAAATATTTCAATGTTTCTCAAACTGTGGATCGCACTCTCCGAAGTCATTTAAAAGTACAAAAGCATTCTACATAATCATATTCATATATACAATATTTAATTGGGGATGAAATGACCGGGGGATGAAATGACCAAGGAATGAAGTAACCAGAGCATGAAATAACCAGGGGATGAAGTGACCGGCATGGGCGCCCGCAGGGGGGTGCAAAGGGGTGCACTTGCACCCCCCTGGATTCTGAGTTTTTTAGGAAACCTCAGCTTTTTAGCTTTGGACTTCAGTTGTCGAGCCAAATTTTAGTAACTTTTTCGCATCGCCAAATCAATTAACTTCTAAGTAGCAGCTGATTATGTATTGATTCCACTGATTAATGTAGTTGTAGATTAACCCAGGCGTATGAAATGGATGGCTAACCATGTACAGCGTGCCTCTCAATTGTGAGTAGCCACATCGTAGCTAATTTTTAAAAAATATTTTATAATGAAATACATCATCCAGATGTGTTTTTTTATTACGTAGATGTAGATTTATTCAGAATAAACGGGGGTGCAAATGCACCTCTATGTATCCCCCTCCCCCCATACATTATTGATTCAAGAGTTAAATAAATTAATGTTGAGGAAAACTGTGCGCATCATCTTCTGGGTGTAAATTTAAAGGCCTTTCATTGGACTATTGTTTAGTGTAGTAACTTAGCAAATAGTGCTTCCACGCTATTATTGTTACTAGAATAGGCCAATCTGTAGTTCATTTTCGACCATGTAAGATTTAATATAGGCTTGGCACTATAAAGCACTATAAAGGATGTCTAAAGCATGTTGGCCAGTACGATTTGTTTTCATTTGTACATAGCTATAGTTATTATGAATGCCACAAGATCGACTTTCACAGGACATTCTAATTGTTGATTTAACAGAAGGCAGAGATCCGCTGGTCGTCCACTGTTTAACTATACTGATGTATGCACACGACATAAAGCTCTTGAAAATCGGAACTAACAGCTGGGAAAAGTGATGCTAAATAGATCCACATGAAGAACGAGCATTAAATGAAAGTCCTGGGTTGAAGATGTAATTCATAATAGTAGTAGAAAGAAGTATGAAAGTACAAAGGATAAGTCTTTTTTAGTCACACAGAAGTTGCAAAGGGGAAAATATTTAGTTCAGGTCTAATTAATTAATTTGCCGATTATCTTTCGATGTGATAAATGTTTTATTTATTTTTTTGAACAAAAGAGTCTTGCGGAGTTCGGGTCGGTGTCGATAGAAGAGATACAAGAAAGTTCTTCACATGCAATCGTCGAAGTCAAAACGTTGATTTCGTTCAACGGAGCACTGGCAGCTGGAATAGACCGAAACTAAGAGCTCTAGCGTCGTGAATTATCTGCAGTTTCTGGGTTTTTATTGATGAAACTGCAGATATCTAATGCACTGAGTAGATGTCTATGAGTGTTCGGTTTGTTGATTGCGATTGTATTCGACTTCATTGGTTTAGTACAGGGGTCTCAAACTCATATCAGCATGTGGGCCGCAATGGAAAGTAACAACCAGTCAGCGGGCCGCACCACGAAAAAAGAATGTTTTTTCATTAAATTTTACGAACACTACTGTCACTGCAGTTAAATGCTAAAATAAAATGTTTATAATTATTATTACATCTATTGTCGTTTATTACATGCACAGACAGTTTATTAAAATACGTTGAAGTTGTCTCTGTCACTATCAAAAAATACAAAAAAAAAAAAAAAACTCATCTGAGAGCGTTTGGCCAGAGACCAGACCATCGACGTTAGGCCTGAAATCGAGTGTAGTGGCAAGTAAGGTTGCTCTGAGATGTTCAGTCTTGATCGAAATGCTGTTTTGTTGAGTTTAATTCTGGAGAAAAACTGTTCGCAAACGTGCGTACGCCCAAACATCGCTAGAATTCTAGAAGCTGTGCAGGGAAGAAACTGGTAGAAATATGGAACGCCATCATCAGCTTATTTTTGCTTCAGAACAGTATCACACTTCATGTCCAATAGTTCCACCTGGACTTCCTCTGGAACGTTTTTCACGTCACCTGCGAACGGAGTGGCAACAAGGAAAAACTGTGGTTCGAGAGCAGTGAATTGCTGAAAGAGGTGTTCAAAATCTTCCAGTAGTCTGGAGAGGATGTATACGTAGTCTTTCAGGCACTTTGGTTCAACCTTTATGCTCTGTAGAAAAGAGAAATGAGCCAGGTTTCCATCTGCCAGCTGAGTGGCCCACAAAGTCAGCTTGCATCTGAATGATTTGATGCGGTCAAACATCACGACACTCAGCTGGTTTGTGCCCCGTAGTTGTGAATTAAGTGCATTGAGATGTTGTGTGATGTCAGTAAGAAAAGCAAGATCTGACTAAAACATTTGGTCACTGAGTTTAGGTATGTCTCTGTCTTTCATTGCCATGAACAATGTTATTTCCCGTCTTAGTTAAAACAAATTCTGCAGCACTTTTCCGCGACTCAACCATCTTACTTCAGTATAATACAGCAACTCTCCGTATTCCGTTTCTAAATCAGCTAGAAATGAGACAAACTATCTGTGGTTGAGACCCCGTGCACCTATGAAGTTCACCGTCTTCACGACAACATTCATCACGTTCTTCATTTGTAGACTTTTTCCACAAAATGTTTCTTGGTGTAGAATGCATTGTATCCAGCTACGCCAACCTTCTCTGAACACATTTCTGGCGGCCAGTGGTTAGAATCGGGTCAGCGTTCAGCGTTCTACTGGAAGCCTGAGGGGTCGGTGGGCGACAGTGCCACCTCATTTATTGTGCTTTTTCATGGCTTTTATGCGGTCATTGTAAATTTTTTCTATTTTTTTTTATTCGCGGACATGGTCGCGGGCCGCACAAAATAGTCTCGCGGGCCGCGTGTTTGAGACTCCTGGTTTAGTACCTGTTGTTCAGATAGACGCGCTGCATGTGTCTAGCGTCATTGTACAGTCTAGGCAAGAACAAACTACTTGGCCAAAGTTGCACTGTTACGGCTGCATTCTTTTTCAGTAACTGTCCCTAGCGATTGAGTTGATGCTGTGAACCCAAATATTCTTTTACTAGTCATTTTTCCAACCTTTACTCAATCTGATATTTTTCTTGTTAAATAAATGTGGGACTATAGCTCACAATTTATGCCTGAATCCTAAAAAATGCAAAAAAATTATTAGAGTATAACCTAATTGGTACACTTAATTTTCCTTACCACTTCCGAAATGTTTTGTTTAGAACTTTGAATTATAGTTCTGTATCAAAACAACGTGACAAACATACGATGAACAATGTGCTGCAGATGTCAGGAGAATGCATTTCTGCTGTGAAAATGTAAGAAAACGCTTATGGCGTCGGGCTTCACCATGAACTCTACTGATCAATATTGAGCGGTAGATGTCGGGAGAAAGCCTTACTGCAGTGAAGAATGCAAGAAAACGCTTATGGCGTCGGGCTTCACCACGAACTCTACTGATTAATATTGAGCGGTAGATGTCGGGAGAATGCCTTACTGCAGTGAAGAATGCAAGAAAACGCTTATGGCGTTGGGCTTCACCACGAACTCTAATGATCAATATTAAGCGGTAGATGTCGGGAGAATTCCTTACTGCAGTGAAGAATGCAAGAAAACGCTTTTGGCCCGAACCCCACTTACATGGAGACTTCCAGCGCTCTCCCAGACTCCTAAGCTATCATTAGAAAGGCCTCAACATGACTGGTTTTGTTGTTTTTTCTTTTGACGAAGTTTGAACGCACGTTTATGCATAGGGTTAGGGTTTACTGGGCGTTAGAGTTAGGGTTTGAAAAAAATGCCCCCTCACTCCAAAGTTCTAAATCCGCTTTTGCTTGCACCCCCTACGAAAAATCCTGCGGGCGCCCATGGTGACCGGGGATGAAGTGACCAGGATGAAATTTTATTTACTCAGTAGATTTACGCATCGGTTAATCAGGTTTCTTTGAGGGGGAGGAAGAATGGAGAGGAGTAAAGGACAGAAGACTCAAAAGTAAAGTAGCAATTATACATAAACCATTCAACCATTATCTTCACATTCAAAAACAACATTTAATAAAATACTCAGAAAGACACGAAGAAAAAGGATATATACCTCGTCCTATATGCAAGGACAAATTTGTACAAAAGTTCCATCTTCGCTAGCGCTATTAGAGAATGGAATGGATTGCCTGAGCTAGTCGGGAAAACCAGTGACTTGGCAGAATTTAAGCCATTGGTTAGTGTGTATGACTAAATGCATGACGCGTAGGACGTAATTATCTTCTTTTTTGAAGTAACGTCTGTATTGTATAAGATATAATCTTATATGTCCACAATAAATGGAGATATAATGAATGTTTATTAAGAGAAATTATATTCTCTTTCAAAGGTTGGTTGTCTGTATAAAGGAGGAATGGTATTTTATCATTATATTTATACTTTACTAGTTAAATACATTTTTTTTACTAAAAAAAATTAAATGAGATGAAAAGGCCTAATCTTTTTACCAAATATAAGTTTCATTATTTTATAACTGAAATGAGACCTTAATTGACATTTCCTTACTTTCCAATAGAAAGTTAAACATCTTGTGCAATTTTTAACTCTTCCCCTTTAAAAGGGGGATGATAATTATCCTTATAAACATTCATATCTTATTTCCCTTGGTAGAGTAAATCAAGAATCTTCCTCACAGAAAGATTACAGTGATATGGCGCTTAATAACATTTGATTTTAGTAGGGAATCCCAAACTTTCATTGGCAGGTATGCCCAAATTATACGTCCCACGGGCCCCATCCTGCATGCGACGAGTTGAAATCAGAACTAAAAGTTGGCTGTGACTGAAGAAACCTTATGAACCTTCATGTGCTACATATATGTTAATGTTCAATTTGAACAAAATGTGTTCATGTTTTGACAAGATAATTATGAAATAAGATAAGATAAGATAATTTTTATTGATCCAATGTAATGGAAATTCATTTTGATTACAATTGACAACCTCAGCGTAACTACTTACAAAACATTATTGATGAAAAATTCAATAACATTCACATACAAACACACATACACATTCACAACCAGAGCTTTATGAATTGGACTTCTATGTACTTCTCAGCTGACCTCGTAACACTCTGACCGAAAGTGGAACAAAGGAGTTTCTTTCAGTTTTAGTCCTAATGGAAAGGAGAGACCACTTCGTTCAGATTTTATGTAACAGTTGTTTAATGGGTTCAGGTTGTCTTTAAAAATCGTGAGTGTTTTAGAAAGGCATTTTTCTTGGAAAAGCTCTTCAAGAGATGGTAGCTGTACTTGAGTAATATACGATGCTTTTTTAATAATAATACACAAGAATGACAACCTCTTTGGCTCTGGCCCTAAATGAGAAGATTTTAAAATGACTTCCAGGAAATGTTGGCTTGATGAAAATAGTTTCTACGAACAGAAAACAAAATGAGATGGCGAAACTGTCAAGCTACAATAATGCTAAAATCTAAAAAGTGGTTTAAGAAATGTATCATGACGCTAAATTCTAGAAGCGTTTCGGTCTGGAAAAAGCTTTGCAATTCTTTTGATTAATTTTTTTTTTTGGCGATGTCTATTGAGTGCCAGATTCTGTTTTGAGAGAAATGAAATAATATCTTTTTTTTTCAGGTAGCAATATCAGATTTTTACAATTTGGACCATTTGATTTTTGCCGTCAACGATTTCAACCAGAGATGACAATTTCTCCGTCTGAGCTAGCACTACGCTCTCTAACAGGACTATTAGGTCTTGAGCAAAGCCCATAATATTGTTTGCATTACAGTATTACAAGTAACAGGTTAATTTGCATCAAAAATTTTGATATCACATTTTCTCTGTATTCCACATATCATTAGAGTGTAGACCTAATATTCCTTAATTTCTACAAACTGTGTTGAGATAAAGAATTAGGATTTTGTTACGATGAAGTACAATTTTTTACACATGATAACTTAGCTTTTAGTTTTTATTAGTCACATTCAGATCTGTCAGAGATATTTTTTTTTTTTGCGTGTTTGAAAAGCTTGTGCAAACAAGCGCGTGCAGTGTGTAGGTCAAGGTCTAAAGGACCAGATAATTATTTTGGAATAAAAGAAAATAAAGCTTTCAGACATCAGTGTGGAGTAATTGTAAATGTGCACTCAGTTCTGGCTATTCTTTCACGGGATTCATTTCATCGAACTAAAATACTGGACTATAAGATATTTAGTGAGTTTCTTACATCCCAAGTATGTTAGATGCAAAGGTAGATAATCTATGTTAGGTGTTTACTCTTGACTAAATCCAGTGCACTTTAGTTGACGATTGATCAGTCAATCTCAGCATTGTATGTGATATGGCAAACCTTGATCCTATCTTTAAAGACTAGACCACTATGTTTCTAAATATAGCACTGCATCTACACACAAAAAGATAAACACACACACACACACACATACACACATACATTCATATTTTTCCCCAGGTTTTATATTGTTTACTATTTCCGGCACACCCTCCTGTTTACTTTTTTGAAATTTAATTAACAAATTTTGAGGATCATTATAACATAACAAACAAGAAATTCCCTTTAATTCTATACCAAATACAACTTTTTTTTTCATAACGAACAACAAAGCTTTTGAAGCCCAATCATAACATTGGTAGTGAACAAAATGAAGAATTCCTTCAAAACGTGGGGAAATTATTATGGAGAGAAAAAGTTAACAAAGTAGCTAAATAGAGTAGCTAAGGTTAGGGAAATTAACACAGTAGCTAAATAGAGTAGCTAGGGTTAGGGAAATTAACACAGTAGCTAAATAGAGTAGCTAGGGTTAGGGAAATTAATAAAGTAGCTGAATATAGTAGCTAGGGTTAGGGAAATTAACACAGTAGCTAAATAGAGTAGCTAGGGTTAGGGAAATTAACAAAGTAGCTAAATAGAGTAGCTAGGGTTAGGGAAAGTAACAAAGTAGCTTAATATAGTAGCTAGGGTTAGGGAAATTAACAAAGTAGCTAAATAGAGTAGCTAGGGTTAGGGAAATTAACACAGTCGCTAAATAGAGTAGCTAGGGTTAGGGAAATTAATAAAGTAGCTGAATATAGTAGCTAGGGTTAGGGAAATTAACACAGTCGCTAAATAGAGTAGCTAGGGTTAGGGAAATTAACAAAGTAGCTAAATAGAGTAGCTAGGGTTAGGGAAAGTAACACATTCGCTAAATAGAGTAGCTAGGGTTAGGGAAAGTAACACATTCGCTAAATAGAGTAGCTAGGGTTAAGTAAATTGACAAAGTAGCTAAATAGTGTAGCTGGGTTAGGGCAGGGGTCGGCAACCTTTTGAGCCAAAAATGAAAATGTATATAATTCCAAAGTTGTGAAAGAGCTGCACAGTTTTTTTTCTTTCAAACTATAAATAGTACTCACACAATAATTGTTTTTTATGAAATAAAAAAACGAATCTATTTATTCATATATAAGTAATGTTCTTCACAACAGATTAGATAGTATATATGGCTTTATTAGATAATTATTTTTTATTTTGTAAACATTTACAGCAGGTCAACATTTACTTACAACACTAACTTGTACTTCAATAACAAACAATTGAGCAAACATGTTGAATGGAAGCGTTGGCGTCGCATGGTTTTAGAAAGTTTGGATAAATTTGGCTCATAACTTGTTTTTAGTTTTAAGCAAGACTCTTAATTTTTATTTGTTAGTTGGCTTCTTACTTTACTTTTAATCAAATTCATGCAAGAGAACGATTGCTCGCACGAATATGTTGATCCGAAGATAGTCAGCCAACTTTTTCACCTCACTGTAGCAATCTGGAAGTTTATTCCATGCCTCGAATCAACTCGCGGCATTCCTTAAAGCTGTCCACTAATTTTGCATTACGTACATACATTTCTGGACCTTCAACTCTTCCAACTTGCTTTTTCAACTCTGTAAATTTTCCACTCCACAAATCTTAACTTTTTAAATCGACCAATTGCATTTCTAGAGATCCAGTATTAATACCAATTGGAGCAATGTGGATTTCGTTACTATTTGTCTTGAGAGGATTTACTAGGAATGCCAGAATAGTTTTGTTGGTTTTGAACTGCTCAAATCTGTCAAGAAATGCATCATTTTATTATTTTTTTTTAACTTTGCTGAGAAGTTGTGTCAAAAGTTGCACTGATTTTATCGCGATACTGCTTTACAAATTCTGCAAAAAGATTTCAAAAAAACATACCAATTCTTCTGCCAAAACATTGGCTGGGTTTTTTTTCCGTGCAGTTTTTTATTCAGCTCATTGAATTTCTTTGTTATATTAACCATAAAGTAAAAGTTTTGCAACTATTTGTGGTCATCTAATTCAGAGTGATTGATGCTTTTTCATTTAAGAATGTTTTCATTACATTCAAGCACAACGCTAAACGTTCCAACCTCTGGAAAGCCATTGCAATTTATTGTGATGAAAGATGTTGGAATACTTAACCCCTTACAATATCCATGTCGTTTAAGAATTCTTTAAACTGACGATGATATAGTGCATTCATCAGATTGCTGTTAACAGTCTTGATTACCAAATTTATGACCTCTAGTTTGTCATTATAGTGGTAGCAATCCTAGAAGTTCTTCTTTTGGACCATGGGAAGACATATAATATACCTGACAAAAAGGGCAACTTGTGTCTTGTCTTTATGTCACAAGTGATAAGACAGAAGAAAGTTGAATATCTTCCACCTGCAAATCAACTTCAATTTTATCAACAAGATTTCAAAACATTGTCACATCATGCCCCTTGTTTATCACTGTTTATCAATTTATTTAGAATAGAAGTCATTAAGTCATTTTCGATGTTTCGAGTGATCAAAGCACAACTAATGTTTAAAAATAAAATTTAAAAAAATAAAAAAAATATTGCTTTTTAACTTTAAACTCATTACATTAATATGACATTTATAAAGACCTAAGCCTTAATCCTGTTGTGGTCTTCGGCTCGGACGTCTAGGTGGACTCGTTTTTGGATTCCCTGTTTCAAGGGATAAACAATTATATAAATATGTCTATTGGTAAAGAACTTGAATTTCTAGAAAATTTATTAAATCTATTTAAAGATAGGGGTCGTTCGTAAATGACGTGACGCAAAAAATGACCTTGTTTGACCCACCCCCTTGTCACAAAGTGTCACAAATTCTCAGACCCCTCTCCCCCTCTGCGTCACATCACAAAATAAAAAAAAAATTCAAATTATTTATTCCTCATCATTTTTTTTCCCAAAGAGGCTTCATGTGCTCATCGATAGTATACACGGGTAGATTTTCTTCTTCTGCTTTTGGAGCTGACTCGAAAATTAAATTGTCTTCAATGAGATCTTCATCTACCCATCCACACTCTTCTCACATGCGTTTAAATTGTCTTCACTGAGATCTTCATCTACCCATTCCACCACTGGCGGATCCAGGGGGGGGGGGGG
>JADKLZ010011555.1:0-12931 GCA_021533235.1 Biomphalaria straminea | reverse complement strand
TGAGACTCTCTAGAAGTCACCAAGAGACAAGTAGTCTATCACCCAGACCGTCAGTCGAGGCCAATATGTTTTGTCCATCAGACAAGCTATATCCAACCGAGACCATTCGTCATAGATGACCTCACACTGACTTACAACGTCACAACCTAAGGGCACTTTAGATCAATGAGCTACTGGTCTATACTGCCCACAGGTTGTGACGTCACAGGCCAGTGTCCATGCCTTCTATAACGATTGATCTCAGTCCAACAGAGCACAACAATCAAGCCATGCACATTATACATCAGCATCAGATCCCTCGCCTTAACGTCTTTCATTGGCTGAATTTTTTTGTGTAGACTTTACTACGTCAATGCTTTCTGTGTAGTATGACGTCACGCTTAAAAAAATGTGGTGCGAATATAGTGAAATCTATTCTTCATTCTTCCCCAAGCAGTATTGTTCTGGTGAACGGTACTGTTTGAAGTGCAGGGCGAAGATCTAGACCCGTGCCCCTGAACTTCAACTATTTAAAGCACAATTCTTTTAAGAAACGTTATTTAACAAAAACAACACCCAAGAAAATAAACAAAAAAAAATAGTGATCTCAACTAATTGTGACTTTTCTCCAAAGGGAGTGAGTGGGTGAGAGAGAGAGAGAGAGAGAGAGAGAGAGAGAGAGTGAGAAGAGAGGGGGGTGATAGAACAGCACTGAGCTCCCCCCGTGTGTCACTGGCTTTTTACCAGAGCTAAGATTTACTTTCAAAACACAACACAAATGTTATCTCCCCGCCGGAACATCCTTGCATTGTTTTAAAACCCAACATTTTTTGGGTGAGTGTTTGTTCTGTCCCCCATTCTTACATTGAAACAAGAAGAGAAAGAACACAATACACAAGGTCTCAGACCACCATGAGGGGTGGGGCACAGAGAAATACATTCCTGCAGGATATACATACGACTAACTTGTTATAAAAAGCAAGCTTAAAAAGAAATGCATGAACCAGCCCACCATTTTTGTATGCGTCTATTATTCTTTCACTTCCATCCTCGTGCTTATTTTTTTATTCTACATACTGCCGTAACTGGTCTTCGAGATCCCCTCAGAATTCCGTCTTGCCTAGACCCTTACATTCCTGATCGCCCTCTCTATCTCTCCTTCTCTCTCTCTCTCTTTCTCGCTCTGACTCTCCTGGTGGCCCATCAAATTTATCAGAATTACTATTCGTTTTATTGGAAAGAAGCTTAAAGCTTAACAAATATTAATAACTTCTGCTCCACTGGTATTGATTATGCCCCCTGGCGACCGTAGGGGTAAGGGGGGACAACTACAATGTTATAAATTTCAGAACAATTTCTCAACAAACATTCACATTTTCCTTTCTTTTTTATTTTTTATTTTGGCACAAAGGCCAAATGGGATGCTAGTGTGTGTGACTTTGTGTGTGTGTGTGTGTGTGTGTGTGTGTGTGTGTTGAAGTTGAAGCGGGGGGTGGGGTGAAATGAGAGACAGGGGCATAATAACAATTTAAGAAATTGAGAAGGAGACGCAAATAAATTCTATGTAAATGACTTTGAAAAGGATGTGGAAATAGGGAATTATATATAAAAGGATGGGGGGAGGGGGGAGCAGACGATCGATATTATATCTTAATATTTTTGGACAAGTCCAGCCAATACAGTAAATATCTTTAAAATATGAATTTTTTTTTTATAATGAAGAATAATTCGTATGTTTTTACAAGTAGAGCATCTCAAAATGTCTCAAACCCACATGGCACATAAACATCTTTAGCAGCAGACGACATGCACCGCTGGGAAAGTGGCAGAAAATAAAAGCAAAGAAAGAGCTTCAATAGTAAGCCTAGCTTAGGCCAATCAGACCGTCTGCTTTACAATGTGTCCAGAAATAACAAGGAAAAGCAGGTATAGAGCGATACTGAGCCAAGAGATGATGCAGTGACCCACCTTTAAAAGATCAGGCAATGCTCTCTGCAGGCTTGCGCCACGGACTGCTCGAAACATTTCTCGGATCATTGCTGGTCTGTCTTTGACGAAGGTGACTATTGGCTTCAGATCCTTCTTGAGGTCAAGGTCAGAGTCCTCATCTTCCGGGAGCGACACCTTTTTACCAGCCTGAAAAAAAAATGTAATTGGATATTGTACTCTACTACCATTACTTTTTTAGAGCTCTGTAAAAAAAAAAAAAAAGGCCCCGCAAAAAATATGGAAACTATAGAGCCCCATGAAGTGAACAACAGTGGGGGAAAAAGGGAGATAATTTGTTTTTTGGAGGGTAGGAAAAGGAGAAGTTTAAGGGGTATAAAGTTTGTTTGGCAAGATCTGTTTTATAATTTAAGTCAAATCTCAAGTACTTTATGTTAAACGACATGTTATGGAGTATGTATGTGTGTGTGTTTCTATGGTGGCGGAGGGTGGTATTGTGGTCAGCAGTCTTGGCTAGGACAGACGACTCCAGAACGTGAGACTGAAAAGAAGTGTTCTTTTAGTGAGTGACATTTCGTTTAGAAAAATTCCCTACTATATCTATTGCATTTCATCGCGGGTTGATTTTGTCTATATTAATATAAACGTAATTGTAATATTGTTCACTAAAGAAATTCAAGTCATTTCAAGTTTTAAAAGTTAAGCTACAATACGCCTACAGCGGTTTAGTTGTCTACCAGCAGCTTGGTGCTACAAGTCAACGAATGTCACAAACACTGCATAAAAAGAAACTGTATGAAAAGACAAATGAGAAATTAATTTTAAAAAATACAAAGTGACATTTTGTCTTCGAGTGACTTGTGTACTTTTAGTAGCTTTCCTGGGGTTTAGGTTCAATTTGAATCCCTCACTTACTACAGAAAAACTATTTAGGCATGTCAATGAGGCTGGGTCTTAAGAAACAATGAAGATAAATCATGCACTATACTTTCCTTGAACTGGTTCTGAGCCTAATTCGAATTTAAGACACTCTAACCTAGATATTACAGTTTCCAAATCTTGTTTATTTATAGAAACTGTTCAAGTGTGAATGGATATCAACACCCCAGTTGTATTCTCCACACCAATTGTTGATCCAATTGTTTGACATCGTACAGCAAAAACACTCCAAATGACATACTAAGACAATGTGTATGTGTATATTACCTTTTTAATTTTTTTCTTTTTCTTTTTCCCATCAAGCGTATCCGCCAACTCTGATTGGGTGGAGTCCGCCACCATTTTGGCGGCACTCATTTCTTTAGGTCTGGAAAGCAACTCAACTTTCTACTTGTTAGAAAAACACCAACAGCTTTTAAAGAGAAAAAACTTGAGATCTGAAAGTCAAAACAAATATATATATAATAAAACTGAACACCACTACACATTGGTTAATATTGTTTTAAATTATTTTGGTTAGAGGAAGGGAGCAATTCGACTAAAACATCTACAATAGTGAAATAAATGATAATATTATATAGAATTTTTCAAAGAGAATTAAAAAAAAAAGTTTTTTGACAGAGAATAAAGGAAGATACAAGAACATTTAAGTTATATGTATTATTTATTCCCTTATATCCCATAGTTGTAAGAAACGCCTCATTGAATGATTGAAGTCTTTACGTCAACGCCCATACATACTAATGTTTAGACCTTAACGATGCTTTTTTTTTTTGTTTTCAACTCTGCCTAGTCCATATGAACTATACCCTTATTACCTTGAACTCTACCATCATAACCTTGAACACTACACAAGTCACCTTGAACTTCACCAGGATCTATACCGTCATCTCCTAGAACTATACACGGGTCACCATGAATTCTACTCTTATTACCTTGAACGGTACCCACATCATCTTACACTCCAACCCACATGAACTCTAGCTCCATGACCTTGAACACTAAACAAGTCACCTTGAACTTAACCAGGATCTATGCCCTCATTTCCTAGAACTATACACAGGTCAGGATGAATTCTACACTTATTACCTTGAAAGCTACCCACATCATCTTACACTCTAACCCCCATGAACTCTAGTTCCATGACCTTGGTTTTTCCTTACTCATGCATACACACAACTCTGGCTATGAACGAAGTGCTCGCATGTGCTGTTAATGCAAAACATTTTAGAAGGCCCAATGCATCACATGCTTGAAACTTGTCCTACGATTCCACGTGGATGCATTCATTCTATGTGAGTAGATCCTGTCAGGAGTTTGTACGGACCGCAGACCATTGTGCGGATAATAGAAGAAAAATACCGAATGCGAAAGACAATTTGAACATCGTGAGAACAAGCAAGCAGTTAGTGAAGTGATTGGATAAACAACAACAAAACATTAGGTAAAATGTACTAATACAAAAGTCGATTGCAAAAGAAAAGAATTGATAGAATTTATTTGACTAGATTATTGATATACAGATCTAGGAAAAAAAATCAAGTCATACGTGATTTAAAAATGCAATAACGAATATTGTCTTCTTTCTCCCCACAATAAAAACCTTTGACGTGCAAACTTACATTTTAATAGAGACATTACATCAATAATAAACTTGTAAGACAACATATACAAAAGAAACAAGACAATATCAACGTGTAGATTATTAATACTAGGCTAGAAAAAAAATCTAAAATCCTTTTTTAGGTTTTTCCAAACTGTTACCTCAAGACACATGTAAAAAAAAAAAAATCCATAGTCTAATCTTCTTTTAAGTTGGCTTTCATTTGTTTGTCCTAGTGCCATGGAGACAAGCGCTTAATTTCAACCCTCGACGGCTCTGAAACCGCGAGGCCTAATCGCAAGTGACAAATATGCCGAGCATTTCGACTCGCAGGGACTTGTCCACGTGTTTCTGAAGCCGGAGAAACGGATCGCAGGAGAACGAGAAGACTCGGGGAGTGAAGAAAGAAGGTAACGAGGGCTGAGCTGAAATTCTTCCAGGCTCTAAGGCTGAAACGCAAAGTCTGTCTACCTTATGCTTGTCGGAACACAGACATTTGTATTTATTTGTTTATTAAAAAGAAAACAGCACTCGAGATGAAGGATGGTTCAGGACAGGAAGAGAAATTTTTGCTAGAGTACAAGACGTCTTGAGTGGTTGATGAAGGGGCGTACATGGGCAAACGTGGCGGGTAATGGAGTGTTGTTTATTAACTTGATCGCTGAAAGGGGTGTGGCAACACGGGGTGTGAGGGGGGGGGGTGCACGAAGAGGCTCGGGGGGAGGGGGTCAAAGACAAAGAAACATGGCTCATTTAACGGACGCCAGTCGTGAGCAGTGAGAGGACATGAGGGGTTGGAAAGTTTAGAACTCACGGTACAAGGTTATTTTAGTATTATTGTCATGTTTTATTTGCTGTACCCCCACACGATGCTGCCATTACTCATGTTCAAAGTGGTTTGTCTTAAACTCAAAATGTCGCAAACCTTCACAAAAATAATGTGTCACTACAAGACGTGTCTTCCAGCATTCATTCTTCACATTTTTTCTCTCTCTCTCTCCCTTGGTTTCCCAAGAGGCGGACATGTCAGAGAGAACTCAATGTTTATAGTCTGTCTCTTCAAATGATATCAACAAACTTTTTCTTCCTTATAAAGAGTTTGAATTTTGTTACAAGGAATTTGCTTCAAGTATACATTAACACAGAGACCTGGATGGAGAGAGTAACCATAACGATTTAGTCTTATAAAGTAAACTTTAGGAAAGTAAAGTTCCCATTTCAGACCTTGTGGTCTATAGTGTAGATGATGTAAAGGTCATCTGATTCTGTGGCCTACGGTTAACGAGGGTGTCATGTAGCCAGCACAACTTAACCGCCTTTACTTTTCCCCAACTAATGTCAGGTACCCATTAGACCTGGTGGACTCAGAGGCGCCCAAGGATCCCGAAAATAAAAATCCCAGCCTTCACCAGGATTCGAATCCAGGACCCCAGGTTCAGCAGCCAAGCGCTTTACCGCTCAGCCACCGCGACTCCTAATTTAGTCATATAGCTGTCAATATATTCTATAATGTACTTAATTAGAGGCTTGAACGGACTTAACAGAACAAGTATTATAAAATATTGTGTGTATATCAACTCTTCCGCAAATATTGGTCTAGAATTTCTCATTCTATATATTTCTTGTAATGCTTCATTCTAGCAAAAAGTATAACCAGTGAGTTTTTACAATCCAGCTCTTCCATTGGAGCGGATTGCGGGATTTTCCGATGATGCCGTGCTCAGAATGACAAGACATTAATCCAAATTTGATTTTAAGATGATTATATTTTGAAAAAAAAATAAATAACGGTCGAACCAGAGTTTTCAATGTGTAGACAATTACTCTTAGGCAGTTATTATTTTTTCCAAATATATATATATACGTAAAAGGTCAAATTTCAAAGATTTTCTTAAAGCCGTTTTCAAAATACCCGTCATATTTCCAAACGTCTAATTGAACCCATTAAGAGTTTGCAAGCTAATAGGAGGAATTATATATAAATAAAATATGTCTAATTTATGAAGATCGTGAATTTAGTAGCTCTTTAAAGTTACTTACAAAAAAAGGGTTGTTTTTTTTTTTGTTGTTATGTGTCTAGTCAAGCCCATTTCAAAGCTACTTTTAGGTATTCTAGCAATGGCTACAAACGAAATCAAGAAACTCTGAATGACCTGAGAATAAGAAGATAACGCGTCACGTGATAAACATTGATTGGCTATCGAACTGTAGCCGATTTGTTTCTAAATTAGTACTTAAAGACCTATCTAAAGCGAGTGAGAGAGGCCGGGGAGGTCTGGCTGGGCTGAGAATGAGAAAAACAGCTGAAGAGACGGGGAGGGACCTTATAAAAAAAGTCTCTAATTTCAGTTGGCGTAAACCGCTAAAGCTATGGCCAAATCGATGGCCGTACAAGACAATATCAGAGGAAGAGAAAAAGGGTCAACCAAAAGAAGAAAAAAAACTGGCCACAATGAAAAGTCCACTTGTCCGAAACCGAACGAGACTTAAAGAAAAAGATGCTTTTTTTAACTGGTCCCCCCCCCCCTTTTTTTTTTCCCAGAAAGTACATTTTGCTTAACTAGAAATAAAAGTTTATAATTCAAATCTTAGTTTATAACTTAAACCTGTCCATCTTATCTGATGATTACAATATACAGTGGAACTTGACATTCCCTGGATACGACGACCTCTCTATTTTATCCGTAGTATTAGGAGATTTCTAACTACCAGCTACGAACCTTAAACTTGACGCTGACATTGCAGGCTGCTAACCATGAGCTTCTAAACCATACGCTGACAATTAAACATCTTCATACAATAGAAAATGGGACTGGTAAGCCTCATACATTGTACAACAGAGCTTGGGAGCTTTTTAAAAGACACACTATTCTTGATTCTCAAAGACGTCGTTGCTAGATGGTCAAATTACTTATAATATTATCACACGCACACTAATAAGAACGGTAGAGCGATATTTTAAATTCTGTATATGTATACAGCTATTCCAGGGGCGTAGCTAGGAATTTTCCATCGTTTGGGGGGCCGGGGGGTTGACCTCTTTGGGGCCCATGCATTTTGCGTAATAGTTAATTTTTAATGTAAAAAACACTCATTTGGGGGCCCCCACTTGAGGGGGGGCCCGGGGGGATTTTTAAATTCTCCCCCTCCTCCCACCACCCTAGCTATTCCACTGTGCTATTCTGTGGTTGCGCTGTTGTTTTTTAAGTACAATTTGTTTTTTGTTGTTGTTGTTGTTTTTTTCAGTAGAATTCAATAAGTGGGAGTTAGGGTTAGTTGCTAAATGAGTGTTGAAGAAAAAAGCTCTTTGACCTCCTGTGGCATTAAAAACTTAGAGAAAAGTGCGAAGTTTCTAAGAAATAAGATCAGATGTGTCGGCCATATCACGCAATTAAATAGAGTTCAGTCGATCCTAGTCTGAAGCTATGTTTTAATTAGCCCAAACACCAAGACCTGGTGCCAGCAGAAACGAACAAAACAAGAACAACGTTGAAGCTTAAACTAATGTATCATTCGCCAGACTAAGTTTAATGCCCCAGATCTAAGTCGAGCGCACCCATTAACCCGAAATGAATCGAGCCAACAGAAACAGAATGTTAAATGGTTATCCGTGTTGTTGTTTTTTTTCTCTTTGCTTTTTTTTTATCAATATGATTTTTTTTTTGACTCTCAAAATGTTTGCGATTTTTTTTTTTGTTTGTTTCCCGTCATGCCCATTTAAGGTCACGAGCATTGGCGAGTCTGTCGTCTGCTTCAGAACATTGTCCAATCAATACGTCGACAATTAAGGAAATGCAACGACTGCTGACTTTTTCATGAACCAAGAGGCCGGCAATATTATTTATGGTTATGAAATACAGGCTCGAGTTTATTTTTATTTTTTTATTATAATGAATTTGGAGAAGAGTAAACATTAGACTGCAGAAAAATTTTTTTTGTTTGTATTATCAGTTATACGATGTATATGCGTGCACGTTTGTGTGTGTGTGTGTGTGTGAAATTGAGAGCTCACTCACAAATATGACGTTAAACACTTTTAAGATTTCTAGTTGTTCGCTGTACTTCTACTTCTAAAACAATTCTAACAACAAATAGATACTTAACTCTTTCTCTCCGTAATTATTTTTTCCACGTTTTGAAGGAATTCTTCATTTTGCTCATTACTATTTCACTATCCTTGTTATGATTGGGCTTTAATAGCTTTGTTGTTTGTTATCAGAAAATGTTGTATTTGGTATAGAATTAAAGGGAAACGCATGCTCTTTTTATATAATTCAAAGTCGTGTTGAAAAAAAATTAAACATTAATTTAATTTGATGAGGTCAAAATCAACGATGGTATCGTCGATTAGGAGAGAAAGAGTTAAGCAAATAGAGTAGAGAGTTGAGATTATTCAAGACATTGATTTTTCGCACTGAAGTTTGTTAGAACATGTCTGAATACCAGGTACAATGGAAAAGAGAGAGAGAGAAAGTCTTCGAAAACTTTTTAGAGAAAGATTTGATTTGCTTTGTAATATTTTCGAGCAGTTTATTTTTCCTGGTCAACTAGTGTAATCGTAGTTTAAGTCCATTGATTGCATATTGCATACCTAGATCTATGTATATCTACATTATGCAACGGTACAAATATTATCACGAAATAATAAGTGAACAAAACAGAAAACATAGTGTGTTCGATTATGAAACTCCACAAATCTGTGGGCATGCTATTAGTATGAGTTGGAGAAGAGTAAAAACGCAAGGGATACACTAAATACAAAAAACAAACAATTTAATAACAAGGTTCATTTGTATTTACATTACAAAACTTAAATGAACTCATTGTGTCTGGTAAAAACACGTGATGTCTCCTACTTCCCATTCTCGGATTAGGTTGAAACTTTGCACAATTATTTATTCTTGATGGAGACACATGAGACAATTTAAAAATACTCAATTAAAATTAATTAATTTGTGGTAAGTAATTCATTTTGTTTAACATAGCATAATGGGTTGAATAAGTATAACATTAATTTTGTGGTTATTTACTTCATATAAGTTGTGTTTTTTTTCTTTAAAAACATTTTTTATAAATATTTCGCTTATTTAAAGTTTTCGCGTCTCTTTTGTTACGAAAAACAATTGAAATTCTACCGAGTATGGACATGTTGAGCAAGATAGTGAGATCGAATATATAAGAACTACAACAGAGCCAGATGAGAGCACGCATAACACAAACTACCTTCTGTCATGGTTTTAAACATCAGAGTATACAATAGGCAAATTTGACATAAAACAAAACAAAAAACATGCACATTGGAAAGACCAAAAATGAGTCAGTGAATCTATTAGCTACAAGTCGAGCTACATGAAAGTGGGTAAGAATGAAAGCGTTAGCTTTTTGAGTTGTTATTGTGAAAAACAATGAGTTTAACAAACAAACTATGAATTTATAATTGATGAACTCCAGCGGATATATTACAATGAACAATGTATTTGAGCATGAACTGTTTACAACATCTCAATAACTTTGTCCGCTCAACAGTATTATAGGATTTGGACTTGAATGTCTCATCTGTCAGCAGGTAAACACATCAACAAAATTAGTGACAGCTATAAACAATTTTGGATCTTCGCTCTTTGTAAAGAACATGGAAAAACTGAGCTGGTTTTGACAACCCGCTAATATTCCTATATCTGCAACTATGACTTTATAATTTATTAACTCCAGCAGGTATATTACAACATTACAGTGTATTTAATCATGAACTATATACTACCCCTCAATAACTTTCAATGCTGAACAGTATTATATGGTCTAGATGTAGATATGTTTAACTTGTTTGTCTTGTGTGTTATTGTAAACAAATGTATAATCTGAATAAAAAAAAAAAAAAATATACTTCCTATATCTGCAAAAAAAAAAAAAGTGAACACTGTAGACATTCGTCTCATAAGGATCTTCTTAGTATACACGTGCCAGACCTAGACATGTTGTATATGTCATGATCCAATCCATCGCTAACGTCAGACCCAAGACTTATCACCAAAAACATAAAAAGTTATCAGCTTCTGCAAGAACTGTTTCTAAACCTGGAGATAGTTGTATTCTTTATTCCTATCCCTGTTCATATCTTATCTTGGCATTTGTTTCAAAAAAAAAAAAAAACTCTAGATTTCAACTAATACAAAAAAATTACAATTCTGAACAGGATCGATGTCGCTTTTGGTCCAGTAGCAATCAGAAATTTTACTGGAGCAGACACAATAAATTTAAACCCAAGCCTCAAAATAACTCCCTCCCTCCCACCAATCACTCCAGCGGCATTAAGACCCAAGCAGTGGGGGGGGGGGGCGGCGAGTGAGGAGGGCGGGTAGTGAAGGGGTGAGAAAGAATCATTAATTCAAGTGTCCAGTTGGGGGAGCTAAGAAGACTAAGGGGGAGGGTTGGCGATGCGAGTGTGTGTGTGTGAGTACCAGCGCGTACAAGAGTCGCAGTCCGTATGTTTCCTTTGTGGACATTGCATTTTTTTTTAACATTTACGATAACAACTAAAGGCGGCGTCTTACCTCCCTTTTACTTTTTGCAAACAACCCCCTACACAGTCATTATAATTCTATTCAGGGCAAAGACAAAGAGGAATGGAGAAAAAGGTCGACTGTTCATGTGTGGTGTCCCAAAGATTCCACAGACAAAATGTCACTACGTGATAGGTAAAGATGAAGGACCCAGCAAGTGGATGATTGGTCGCACCGTATAAGTTTCGGACTATCATTATATTATAATAAAAATATTGTAAGTATCAGCATGCTAATCATGCTAATTCTTTCCTATATAGATTTCTATAAAGCCTTACCCATAACACAAGCAGGACAATTGCGTGTTATTTCTTTGAGCAATGAACAGAACGTTTTATGCCTTTCAATTACACGTACATCTAGCTATGAACTAAACCAGTTTATTTAATCACTAAGGAGGATCTTTTCCGCTATAGCAACTTAAAAGAAGGCATTTACTTTTACAAGATGTGTTCCGAAGTGGAAGAGAATGTACACGTTGTATATTGATCTGCACAGAGGCAGAGAAACTTGATCGTACGAGTCAAACATTTGGAACAAAACAAACTTTCAATGAAAAACACATTAAGTAACATTTGAAACCTTCTTCCCTCCCCCCTCCCCAGTCCAAACTGACCAGCCTGGTACCATGACCAACATTTAACCATAGCCAGTCATCACCGAGGAGATCGATGAAGACCCCCAGCCAAAAATGACCTTCGGAGAATTCAGGGCTTTTTTTCTTCAGTTATTGCCCTTAGAATCGCCACCCCCAACAAGGATCATGTTATAGCGCTCCTGACCCCTACCCCCCTAAATCAGCCCCTTCTGTACGGCAATGTCCACTAGCACGTGCCGCCACCACCCTCTTTTCCCCCCACTTTCTTTCTTTGCGAATTCTTAATTTTCCCTTTAAGTCCACAAAGAAAGAAGTAAATTGAGAATGACCGTTAGACCAATATATTGGATGTGTGTGTATGTGTATAAGAGAGATAGAGATAGTTGGTACCTCCTGTGTTTAGGTCCAATTTTTTGTTTTTGTTTTCCCATGCTTGATCTGAACAAACATCTTTAAAAGTGCATCACATTTAACATTATCAGGCAAACTTATTCGATTCATGTTCCCACCACTAAGTGAGTGTATCGTTTAGTTCTATATAAACATGTTGACTATAAATTGTCTCTTACAAATACATACATAAATGGAGTATTGTAGATATTACAAAATATTTAAAAATAACTTATTTAGATATGTGAATTAGTTGCTAGTGTTATACAGGGAGAGGGAGCTGGGTGAGTTTTAAAAAGAAATGTAGATAGTGAGTGAAATCATAGGAGGGAAGGAAGGTAGTGAGAGAAGAATGAAAGGAAATAGAGAAGAAAAGGAGGAGAGTGCGAGAAAGTAAGAATACATATAGAGAAAATTAAGGAATAAGAGAGAATCGCATTACAAATATCAAGAGAGAGAGAGAGAGAGAGAGAGGGAGAGAGAGAGAGGAGGGGGAGAGAGATAAAATAGTCACCTCCGTCTCTGCCACTTAGAAGTAACATTAAAATTATACGTTTGAGTAATCATTACAATATGTTTAATGAATCACTTAAAATAAGACAATGTAATAATAAAAATATGCCACACTTTTTACTTTTAATTCACATTATGATCTTATATCTGTAGACCGTAATAATGACATAACAAACAAGTATTTTTTTTAATCAATAGTAAGTAGTTTTCATTTTGGAGATGCTTCTCCAGCTTTCAACTTAGCGACGAGAACAAATCAAATGTACCCTCATTCTCCTCATTAGACAAGTCAAAGAGTAAAACAAAAACAAAAATTTTCCCTTTCAGACCTTGCGATCTATGTTTCTGTTTCTTTGGACAACGGTTTAAAAGCAGGCTTTCAGGTGGCCAGCACCAACCGCC
>JADKLZ010011543.1:0-10054 GCA_021533235.1 Biomphalaria straminea | reverse complement strand
TCTCACCTCACAGTATCAGTTCTTTCTATTGCAGGTTATAACTTCTACAAGTATGAATGCTTAGCCACCCTTCTCAATTTTCTAAATTGATCTTCTAAATGTATTTTGTTCTTTCCATTACGCAGAGATCTGTTTCAGATCCTGATCAAGGCAAGTCTTGAGTACATGACTTATGCATCATTTATGCATCATCAGTTGACTTGTATATCAGCTTTCATGGACAATAAATCTCTTCTTTATTCTGTCACAAAAGGGATGGTAGCACTTCATCATCTACTTAAAAAGAGTTTAGTTACATAGTAGTTTTTATTTATTTAAAAAAAAAAAAGAGCACAGAAAAATTTCTTCTAGAGAAATTGGCCTCACAGGATCTGACAAGAACTCTTCATTCCCTTGATTTCAACTAGGAAGCTTCCTTCAGAAAAATTAGTCTTGTAAAAAAAAATTGTATTTTAAGCAAATTTGACAAAACTACACAATTCAGTACTTTGATTTTAGTACTAATTCAATGTATTACATCTTGCATCACAAGACTAAATGACAATGATAAATAAACATTATCCATATCAATCTCATAAACATATTTTGTAGTTGCACATTGGCACTCAGTTTGATTACATTAGAAAATCTATACAAATTTGCAAACATCAAGAATGAAAAAAATGTTTATTATTCTGTCAATCTTTATTATTATTTTTTGCTTTGTAAAAATGTTACATTTAAAATGTACTGAAATGACGGTTATACATTATGTGAAATCTCTTTACATCAAATATAACATTACATAAATTACATAACAATTTTTTTTCATAACTTATAAAAAGTTGAAAATTAAAAAAATAAAACTGGAAAAATACCATGTCAGTTTAAATTGCTGAGAAATTCCTATTAGCTTAGTCTTCAAAGGAGCTACATAAGAATGATTCATTGATGCTTAATGCTCTTCATTATGAAATTAGGAAGAGGACAGACTGTCATCACTCAAAATCTCTCCTTGCTTATTAGTAGATCAATAGTACATAAAGCATTTATCAGACTAAATAGCATGGGAAGCGTGGTCGAGAGGCTAAGTGTGCTTGAACTTGGCTTGGCTACCTAGAAGGGGGCTCGAGGTTCGACTCGACTTGGGCAGAGTTGTGTTTACCAATCAACTCCTAGAT
Source organism: Biomphalaria straminea (assembly GCA_021533235.1). Taxonomy (NCBI): domain Eukaryota; kingdom Metazoa; phylum Mollusca; class Gastropoda; family Planorbidae; genus Biomphalaria; species Biomphalaria straminea. The sequence continues at coordinate 8,894 of JADKLZ010011543.1, read as the reverse complement.
ACCCCCTCCCCCCTCTCTGGTCCACAAATGAGCTTGGACTAAGCGCTCTGAGCATGTTATAAGCATGAAAATAACGCTATATAAAAGCTATAATAATAATAAATAGACAAATAGTATTTTAATACATATATTCTTTTCCTCATTTCTTGGCTATGATGATCACTTTGGAATAGTTTTTTAAATATAGGAATTTAAAATCCTACTTATATTATTTGGCTAAATCATCAGTATAGTCATCATATATAGTAATTTAGTCTCCTCTAATACAGTTGCAGACCTAAGTTTTTTTTTGTGTCTATTCTTGATTTGCATAAAACTTTAAAAATTTTCATAGAAAAAAAAAATGCAATTTCAAAAACTTTCTCTGCAAGCATGAAATAAAAAAGACCTTTTTAAATAATGTAAAATGAAGCATCCAGTAGAATTATATCCAGTAGCATCCAATAGAACTTTCTCTGCAAGCATGAAATAAAAAAGACCTTTTTAAATAATGTAAAATGAAGCATCCAGTAGAATTATATCCAGTAGCATCCAATAGAATCAAAGCATGTTTCTGTCATTGGGATGAAAAGAAGCTGTCATTTGTTCTTCCAGTGCATCCATGCCAAACGTTCTAAAACCTTTTGAAGCTTCACTCTCAGGATCAACAGCGCCTTGCATGACCATGTAGCGATGGGTGACAAGCTTCCAGTCCACAACATCTTCAATATTCTGAGCATGTTGTATTTGTGGCTCTAGAGGAAAACAAATAGTTTTGTACATTTTCAAAAAAATCATTTAGCGATTTTTTTTTACATTCATCTGTTGACTCAAAGAATTTTGTTTTAATTTATATATTTCAATGATTATACAATTTAAAAAAAAACTGTATAATTGACAAAAAAAGGCATGATGTTTGAGTTTGAACCCTGCCTGCTCTCCTGCTGTCCTGATAGAAGTTTGGGTCAGGACAAAACAATCTGAAGAAATATTTCAACAAACAAACAAACAGAATAGAATATAAAAAATTGAATACAGTAGAAAGAAAAAGTTTTCTTTTAGATTTGGATATTTCACAATGACAGAACAAAAATTCAAGAAATGTGTCCAAGTATTAAAACAAAAGAAAAGAAAAACTTCCAGAAGCAACATAAAAAAACAAACAATTAAAGTATTTAAGAACTAAAGAATGATAGTAGAAAAATGTAGAAATTTGTGAAGGAAGAGAATTAACCACATTAGTAACTCACCAAAGGAAAATTGCTTTTATTCATAGTTTTATAGATTCAAATGTCTAGTATGAAAAAACAACAACTTTTCTTTCTGGTGCAATTAAATTTATTTAGAAGTATTTTAGAAAAAAATACTTATATATAAATAAATATATATATACACTTTCTAATGCCTACATATTACATATCAACTAAAAAAAACATTTTATGATTTACCCATTGGTTCAACTGTGCTCTTACGTTTCCATAATTTATAACTGGAGCCTCCAAGATTATCCATGGAACGTGAATCTGACATAGTGTCATGGTCTTCATCATTAAGGTAAGTTGAAGCTAAGGGACTCCACAGCTTGCCTGTCATTGAAATGTAATACAATTGAGATTCAAATAAGGATTAATCTGTTCTATAGCTTTTATACTTAAATTTAGACAACAATCAAACATGTTTCTGTTTTATAGAACTCCACAACTTTCTAATTAATTATAATTACCAAAAAGAAACAAAGGGAGTAAAGTCGTTTACTTCTTAGATATTGAATTAAAACTTTTTAAAAAAAATACAAACATTTAAGCTTGATAGCAAGTTTCAAATAAAATATCGGCTTTGTGAACAGATTGAGTGGTGCGGGTGTAGCTGAAGTCTTGTTCATATTTCTAATCAGCTTTGCTCGACCAAACTTCCATTCCACATCAGACTGTTGCTGTATACGTTGATAAGTGTCTGACATCATAGCAATCAACAGGTTGATCAGAACAATAAATGTGATCATCATGAATGTACCAAATACAACTTTCAACAAAACTGAAAACAAAACAAAAACAGTAACTAAAAGAAAGAAATTTAAAAAATACATTTCTAAATAACAATAAGGAGCTTCTAGAAATTATTTAAATTTTTCTCAAGAACTGTTGGCCTAATGACCATTGATATGCTTTAGATTCTACCAGAACTGGTCTCTATGGCCAAATTATAAAAACATGCTATTATATTCTATAAATGATTCAATTTGCAATTTTAAAGTAAGTTTATCTCTATCACTAAGCTTTAATCTATTTTCACTTCCCAACACAGTACAGCAAACAGGATGAATTCATGGTATGAATGTATAAAATGTTACAATGACATATGTACAATAGTTAATAATTGAATTAAAGTATAATTATAAGCTATTAAGACTCATTGATGCACAAATACTGCTGGACATGAACATCAAAGAGAAGATAATATGTTTTATTCCAATTAACTAGTGCTTTCAATATGAGTAGAAAAGTTTTATATTTAGCATTGTAAACAAAACATCAAGCTATAGTTGCTAACCAAAAATGACATACTTGTGGTCCACATTGGACTTCTGTCAAATGGTGGGAAACTGTTTGGATCAGTTAGGCCAAACAAAGCAAAGAATAAAAATTCAAAAGTGTCAATGGGGGTTAGTGATGGTGGAGAAACAAAGGCAGTGCCAACCTGTTGACAGAAATTGCAGTATTGTAATAATACTAGCTTCATTTTAACCTACAATTTTTTAGTATGGTAGTGAAAGTAATCAAAATAATGACATTGAAATTCTTGAATTAATTATAAATGCTGGTTGTTAACTTTAGTTGAAAAATAAAACAAAAATGAGTTATAGAGTAACCAAAATAAATAGAAACTTACTAAATAGACTATAACAAATGTAATGTTACCTCTTGACTTTCTGTAGGACTAAACACAGGCTGGTAGATGGCTGTCAGATGAAGTGTGAAGCCAATCATAAATATAAGAAGAATGACTAGGAAACGAACAAGATCCTTTATCAGATCTCTAATGATAATAGCCCAAGGTCCAAACAAATGATGAAAGCTTAGAAATTCTAAAAGCTGGACAAATGTTAACAGTAATGCCCAGGCCATGAATTGGTTTCTAATGTACAACATTTGCATGCGATCTTCATCTTCAAAAGCAGCTCCAAGAAGATGACAAAATATGGCAATCTATAATTTAATTTTAAAAATAAACATTAGGTAATAATTTTTTATTAGATTATTTGAAATAACTATTTTGAATTAAAAACTATTTAAAGTTTTTTTAAAATTCTGAAAAATAAAACAATGTTTACTCTAAAATAGTATTAATACTATTTCATTAAAGATCAATTCATACAAACACACACAGTAGTAACTTACAGCACATATGCCAAGGTTAACTGTTCGAATCCATCCTAAGCCCTGACGATCACCTGGGTTGGTAAGCTCAGATACTAGTAGCCCTGACAACCATGCCAGTAAAATCCACTCATACCAGTGAGGAATGAGAGATGTGGAAAGATAGATAGGCACTAATGGAGCAACTATGACCAGACTGAACAAGATCATCAAATAGAAATGTGAAACCAAGTAAGTCATGAACTTGATAATAGGCACCTGGAAAATATGATCAGGATAAAACAACAAAGATCACAAATATATAGTTGAATGATAGTAGGTAGCAAAATTTAAATGGGAACTTAAGTTTGTTAGTACCACATTATTTAGTTTGTCAGTACCACAGAGTTGAGTTTTTCAGTACCACAGTGTTAAGCTATTAAATGAAAGCATGACAATTGTTAACAAGACAGATTATTGCCTTAAGTTAAAAATGTTTAAATACTGAGTTTAGGAAAATAGAAATAGTTTCATTCCTAGTTCCATACAGACAATAAAGAATATTATTATTATTATTATCATACATGTAGTGATGAGTATACATATAGTTCTAGTACTACATACTGACCTTATTAAATCTATGTCTGGAGGGCAGTGAAAACAAAACCCAAACTGGAGGAATGAACAGTAAAGTAAAAAACAACATAACAATTTTCCAGTTAGCCCAACGTAGTTCTCCCATCCAAACATCAGAGAGATACTTTTGAACAGCTGGGTGAGCAACAACCTGTTAGGTTTGTTTGAAAGTTAATTATCATTTAGGATATGTTAAGTTAAAAATCATGTTGTTATTAAAGTAGTCATTGGCTATGTAGATCTTTAGATGGTTAAAACAACAGTTTTTATTTAGAATTTAACTTCTCTAGTTTTATATGTCAGATTTTAACAAGGCAGTTTTATATTACTATTATATTTATGGTAATTGAACCCAAAATATCTTCTTTTTTTCTTAAATTTATATAAATTTTTAAAAATAGTGATTAGTTTTGGAATTTGAGATATTTGTACACATACAATTCAGAAAAGAGTTGTGCATGAAGACTAGAAAACTTTATGCTGACCTCTTTTTGCTCCATATCAATAAGTACATCTAGAAATGGTGTGCCATGATGATCTAAGGCTTTAAGTAACTTTCTGGCACTGCTGACATTGGAGGCGATTGCTGTCAACTCAACTGCCATTGCCTCACAATATGTGCTGGCTGCTACAAGATCTCTGGATCTTTCTTTTTCTTTGATGGCCTAAACAGGTGGGAAACTAAAAATGTTAGTTATAGTTGTCCTCCTTAATTTAACTTTTAATCGATTTTTTCATTTGCATCATCAATGTTTTTAAAATAATTTTGATTGTATTGATCCTACAGTGAATGTGAATTATTTTTTATGCTTAAAGTTTTAAGGAAAAAAAAAAACTAATTTAAAGAAAAACTAGAGAAGGATTTAAAGTTCTATTATATTATTTCACCTGTAGCTGATAGCTTCTAGCTAGTTTGGCTGCTGTGTCTACAGGAGCAGGAGATAAAAGAATAAATTCTTCTAAACATTTGTTGTTGTTCATTCGTCCACATACCATCAAATCAAATACAAACTGAAATTTATATATAATAAACATGATTTCGTAATGATTTGTGTAGTGTCTTTAAAAAAAAAAAACTTTTTGTATTATTATTCATCCATTATATTATTAGCAAAAAAAAAGGTTAAAGTAAAATGATTATAAAAAAAAAATAAAAAATAAAAGAAGTATAAGTGCTAATATTTTCACCTTTTTATCCTCCATAAGTAGTCTTGTATTGTGATCCCGTTTCATCAAGAAGCTTAAAACATCTATATGATTGGCTGATGTAGCAAATGTAATGGGAACTTTACCATCTTTGGTCTCAATGTTGGGAGATGCTCCAGACTCTACTAATAGTTTGACAACATTAAGGTAGCCAGCACTACTAGCAAAGTGAAGAGCTGTGAACCCATTCTGTCAAGGAAATAAAAGATACTGTAGATTTAACTACAAGAATAGTTAATGTTACCATGACATAAATAAATTATATATTATTGGGTTGAAGAGATATACATATGACCTTTTGATATGTAGCCCACTTAATAAAACTTATTAACAACATGCTAAAATGTTAACACAGAATTATGTAAATTAGTGATTTATTAAATGTATATGAACAAATTAATGAAATTTGTAGCCATTTTTCTCCCTAAATTAAATTTATTTTAAGTTAATGTTCCCATTACTTTAAATACTATCTCCTTACTTTATCTGATGTATTGATGTCAGCACCTTGACCTATCAACAGAGCACACATTTCCAAGTGTCCATTAGCAGCTGCTCTTAACAATGCTGTTCTACCTCTTTTGTCTTTTGTGTGAATTTGATATGTTGACTTACTCAAAAGTAAACTCACAACAGAGGTGTGACCATTGCCAGCAGCCAAGTGCAGTGGGATAGATCCCTGAATTGAATAATGGAATATTTATTTATTTAAGCAATCATTTTATCAACTAATTTATTATTTGGCCTGCCTGCTTATTTCATTTTTAACATTATCAACTTGTTAAAGAGGACATTCAGACTACATTTGTTCCTTGTAAATGTCTGATTTAGTTAAACCTTATGGAAATATGCTATATGCATCAGAGTCATGGACCTTGTACTCCCGCCACACCAAAAAGCTAAACTCCTTCCACCTACGCTGTCTAAGGAGTATCCATAAGGTGCGTTGGTCTGACCACATACCAGACACAGAAATTTTAAAGCTGTCCAACATGCACAGTATTAATGCGACAGTAAAAAGGTCCCAACTACGATGGGCGGGTCATGTAGTCCGCATGCCAGAAAATGGCCTTCCCAAGAGACTTCTGTATGGAGAGTTATGTACAGGAAAGCGCTCCCAAGGCGGCCAATACAAGCGCTACAAAGACACCCTCAAGAGCTCTCTCAAGGAATGCGGTATCGACATTCATGGCTGGGAAGCACTAGCTCAAGATCGCTCCGCATGGCGAGAAGCTGTGAGTCTCGGAGTCTCAAGTTTTGAAGCAAGAAGAGTGGCAATAAAGATAGAGCGCCGAACCAACAGAAAGCAGAGAGAAAAAGCAGGTCCACCTGCAACTAACAAAACTCACCCATGCCACATATGCGGCCGGCTTTTCAAAGCAAAGATTGGACTATACAGCCATCTTCGAGTCCATAGGAATTGAGAAATGTGCACATCTTCGAACACGAAGGAGAAGCTATATATATATATATGGAAATATGCTAAATTATATAAGTACAAAAAAAACTAACTGTAACACTTGAAGATGAATCTGTCTGAACTCCTGGACAATTAAGCAAGATTCTGACAAGACCTTCATGGCCAGATTGGGCAGCAAAATGAAGAGGAGTCATTCCAGCCTATATTTCAATACAAACAAAATCCAAATATCAATATTCTTAGTGAATTACTTTTTTAAGAGTCTTAGTTAGGTTCACATAAATAAAACATAATAGTTAAAGATTTTTTCTGTCATCCATTTACCTCAGATGACCACTGAATTCCAAATGCTAAAGAAACCGGAGCCTCACACTTGACACAGGCTGATACATTGATTAACATTTCTCTCACAAAATCAGCTTTACCAAAATGTGCAGCCACATGAAGAGCTGTAAGTCCAGTCTATCAGAAAATGAGAAATTTATATAATTTAGTTCATTTAAACCAAGTGACTAGTACATTTTGGTGTATTGAATCTTATAGTCTTGTAAATCAAATAATAATTAGTAGTAGTATTTAATTAATCCATTACTGATAAACATTTTTTGTTTCATTGAACAAGAAAATACTTGTACAACCTTTTCACTAGCAGTTCTAAGCGGGATGTATTTCTTCAATTCATTCATTGTCTCTATATGTCCATGTTTGGCAGCTAAATGTAAGGCAGTCATTCCATCCTAATCAAAACATAACATTCAAAATCACATACAAAAAAGAATGTATTTTTTTGCTCTACATGAGAAAGCCAATCTAATTAAAAGAAATCATTACAAATGACTAGTAAAATATTGCTGTTTGATCATGTAGTATGTGATCAGAATTTTTATCTCAGTGGTCTTAGATTCAAACAATCTCATGTCTTTCTGGTTTAGGGTTGCAGTTGGGTATCTTCATTTCTGAAGAAACAAACAATGATAGCACTGAAACATTTCAAAACTTACAGCATTCTCATCCAATGCTGAAGCTCCAGCTTCTAATAAAATTTTCACAACCTGAGCATGGCCACCTTCAGCAGCCAGATGAAGTGCTGTAGAATCATTAGTCTAGAAAAATAGGAAATAAATCAATATGTTTAAAACACTATAACACTCAAAAAATATAATTCCTAAGTTGATATAAAGTCTATTGGTGTGCAAGGAATTGGTAGAGGAGGGCAGCGGAGAAGAACAGATAAATACATTGGCTTATATTGTGATATTAAAAGAAAATATTAAGGTGTCTATATAATGTTGGGTTTTAGGCATAATTGAATGCTTTAATATGACTTTGATGAAGTTACTTAACTTTATAGTGCTTACCTTATTTCTAGCAGTTGTAATAATAGTTTTGTTAAACCTCATTAGTTCCTTTATTACAGCTGCACTGCCTTTAGCTGCAGCAATATGTGCACATGTCATACCATTCTAAGTACAACAAAGAAAAATGTACATTGTTGAGTCAATTTTTTTTTTAAAGATAAATGTAGATAACTTACTAGTTTTGAGGGTACATCAAGAAAAATGCTTATTTTGATTTAAATATTTCATTATATTCTTTTTAAAAATAAAAAAAAATTTTAGTAAGAATTATTCAATTAGAGAACCAAAAAATCATGATAGAAAAGTTTTAATAGCAAATCAGGAACAGTTAACTTTAAAAAAAAACTAATTAAAATCATCAAAAAGTAATTTTGTACTTTTTTTTTACTCATTTTATCTCAACATTATAAAGAAACTAGTTGACCGGCGGCATAGCATATGCCGCTATTTACCAGGGCCGGCGACCGCAGTGGGGCCCGCATTTCATAGGACACGCAATTTTATAGGACCCGCTCTAATTTAAAGTGTAAAAATTATTAAATTAAGCCATTTTATTACAACACATTCCCCGCGCCATCCTGTCGATTTAACATCCCTATAATTATTTGTCTGTTAAGCTATTGCTTTAAAAGAAATCAAACACATTTTTAACAAAATATAGTCATTTATACGGCGGCATAGCATATGCCGCTATTTACCAGGGGCGGCGACCGCAGTGGGGCCCCCATTTCATAGGACACGCAATTTTATAGGACCCGCTCTAATTTAAAGTGTAAAATTAAATTAAGCCATTTTATTACAACAGATTCCCCGCGCCATCCTGTCGATTTAACATCCCTATAATTATTTGTCTGTTTAGCTATTGCTTTAAAAGAAATCAAACACATTTTTCACAAAATATAGTCATTTATAACGACCGCAGTGGGGCCCGCATTTCAT
>JADKLZ010011542.1:0-17356 GCA_021533235.1 Biomphalaria straminea | reverse complement strand
TCTCACCTCACAGTATCAGTTCTTTCTATTGCAGGTTATAACTTCTACAAGTATGAATGCTTAGCCACCCTTCTCAATTTTCTAAATTGATCTTCTAAATGTATTTTGTTCTTTCCATTACGCAGAGATCTGTTTCAGATCCTGATCAATGCAAGTCTTGAGTACATGACTTATGCATCATCAGTTGACTTGTATATCAGCTTTCATGGACAATAAATCTCTTCTTTATTCTGTCACAAAAGGGATGGTAGCACTTCATCATCTACTTAAAAAGAGTTTAGTTACATAGTAGTTTTTATTTATTTAAAAAAAAAAAGAGCACAGAAAAATTTCTTCTAGAGAAATTGGCCTCACAGGATCTGACAAGAACTCTTCATTCCCTTGATTTCAACTAGGAAGCTTCCTTCAGAAAAATTAGTCTTGTAAAAAAAAATTGTATTTTAAGCAAATTTTACAAAACTACACAGTTCAGTACTATGATTTTAGTACTAATTCAATGTATTACATCTTGCATCACAAGACTAAATGACAATGATAAATAAACATTATCCATATCAATCTCATAAACATATTTTGTAGTTGCACATTGGCACTCAGTTTGATTACATTAGAAAATCTAAACAAACTTGCAAACATCAAGAATGAAAAAAAATGTTTATTATTCTGTCAATCTTTATTATTATTTTTTGCTTTGTAAAAATGTTACATTTAAAATGTACTGAAATGACGGTTATACATTATGTGAAATCTCTTTACATCAAATATAACATTACATAAATTACATAACAATTTTTTTTCATAACTTATAAAAAGTTGAAAATTAAAAAAATAAAACTGGAAAAATACCATGTCAGTTTAAATTGCTGAGAAATTCCTATTAGCTTAGTCTTCAAAGGAGCTACATAAGAATGATTCATTGATGCTTAATGCTCTTCATTATGAAATTAGGAAGAGGACAGACTGTCATCACTCAAAATCTCTCCTTGCTTATTAGTAGATCAATAGTACATAAAGCATTTATCAGACTAAATAGCATGGGAAGCGTGATCGAGAGGCTAAGTGCGCTTGAACTTGGCTTGGCTACCTAGAAGGGGGCTCGAGGTTCGACTCGACTTGGGCAGAGTTGTGTTTACCAATCAACTCCTAGATACCCCCTCCCCCCCCTCTCTGGTCCACAAATGAGCTTGGACTAAAGCGCTCTGAGCATGCTATAAGCATGAAAGTAACTCTATATAAAAGCTATAATAATAATAAATAGACAAATAGTATTTTAATACATATATTATTTTTCTCATTTCTTGGCTGTGATGATCACTTTGGAATAGTTTTTTAAATATAGGAATTTAAAATCCTACTTATATTATTTGGCTAAATCATCAGTATAGTCATCATATATAGTAATTTAGTCTCCTCTAATACAGTTGCAGACCTAAGTTTTTTTTTGTGTCTATTCTTGATTTGCATAAAACTTTAAAAAAAATTTTCATAGAAAAAAAAAATGCAATTTCAAAAACTTTCTCTGCAAGCATGAAATAAAAAAGAACTTTTTAAATAATGTAAAATGAAGCATCCAGTAGAATTATATCCAGTAGCATCCAATAGAATCAAAGCATGTTTCTGTCATTGGGATGAAAAGAAGCTGTCATTTGTTCTTCCAGTGCATCCATGCCAAACGTTCTAAAACCTTTTGAAGCTTCACTCTCAGGATCAACAGCGCCTTGCATGACCATGTAGCGATGGGTGACAAGCTTCCAGTCCACAACATCTTCAATATTCTGAGCATGTTGTATTTGTGGCTCTAGAGGAAAACAAATAGTTTTGTACATTTTCAAAAAAATCATTTAGCGATTTTTTTTTACATTCATCTGTTGACTCAAAGAATTTTGTTTTAATTTGTGTATTTCAATGATTATACAATTTTAAAAAAAACAACTGTATAATTGACAAAAAAAGGCATGATGGTTTGAACCCTGCCTGCTGTCCTGATAGAAGTTTGGGTCAGGACAAAACAATCTGAAGAAATATTTCAACAAACAAACAGAATAGAATATAAAAAAATTGAATACAGTAGAAAGAAAAAGTTTTCTTTTAGATTTGGATAGAACAAAAATTCAAGAAATGTGTCCAAGTATTAAAACAAAAGAAAAGAAAAACTTCCAGAAGCAACATAAAAAAATAAACAATTAAAGTATTTAAGAACTAAAGAATGATAGTAGAAAAATGTAGAAATTTGTGAAGGAAGAGAAGTAGCCACATTAGTAACTCACCAAAGGAAAATTGCTTTTATTGATAGTTTTATAGATTCAAATGTCTAGTATGAAAAAACAACAACTTTTCTTTCTGGTGCAAATTAAATTTATTTAGAAGTATTTTAGAAAAAAACACTTATATATAAATAAATATATATATACACTTCTTCTAATGCCTACATATTACATATCAACTAAAAAAAAAAATTTTATGATTTACCCATTGGTTCAACTGTGCTCTTACGTTTCCATAATTTATAACTGGAGCCTCCAAGATTATCCATGGAACGTGAATCTGACATAGTGTCATGATCTTCATCATTAAGGTAAGTTGAAGCTAAGGGACTCCACAGCTTGCCTGTCATTGAAATGTAATACAATTGAGATTCAAATAAGGATTAATCTGTTCTATAGCTTTTATGCTTAAATTTAGACAACAATCAAACATGTTTCTGTTTTATAGAACTCCACAACTTTCTAATTAATTATAATTACCAAAAAGAAACAAAGGGAGTAAAGTCATTTACTTCTTAGATATTGAATTAAAACTTAAAAAAAAAAAATACAAACATTTAAGCTTGATTGCAAGTTTCAAATAAAATATCGGCTTTGTGAACAAATTGAGTGGTGCGGGTGTAGCTGAAGTCTTGTTCATATTTCTAATCAGCTTTGCTCGACCAAACTTCCATTCCACATCAGACTGTTGCTGTATACGTTGATAAGTGTCTGACATCATAGCAATCAACAGGTTGATCAGAACAATAAATGTGATCATCATGAATGTACCAAATACAACTTTCAACAAAACTGAAAACAAAACAAAAACAGTAACTAAAAGAAAGAAATAAAAAAAATACATTTCTAAATAACAATAAGGAGCTTCTAGAAATTATTTACATTTTTCTCAAGAGCTGTTGGCCTAATGACCATTGATATGCTTTAGATTCTACCAGAACTGGTCTCTACGGCCAAATTATAAAAACATGCTATTATATTCTATAAATGATTCAATTTGCAATTTTAAAATAAGCGTATCTCTATCACTAAGCTTTAATATATTTTCACTTCCCAACACAGTACAGCAAACAGGATGAATTCATGGTATGAATGTATAAAATGTTACAATGACATATGTACAATAGTTAATAATAGACTTAAAGTATAATTATAAGCTATTAAGACTCATTGATGCACAAATACTGCTGGACATGAACATCAAAGAGAAGATAATATGTTTTATTCCAATTAACTAGTGCTTTCAATATGAGTAGAAAAGTTTTATATTTAGCATTGTAAACAAAACATCAAGCTGTAGTTGCTAACCAAAAATGACATACTTGTGGTCCACATTGGACTTCTGTCAAATGGTGGGAAACTGTTTGGATCAGTTAGGCCAAACAAAGCAAAGAATAAAAATTCAAAAGTGTCAATGGGAGTTAGTGATGGTGGAGAAACAAAGGCAGTGCCAACCTGTTGACAGAAATTGCAGTATTGTAATAATACTAGCTTCATTTTAACCTACAATTTTTTAGTATGGTAGTGAAAGTAATCAAAATAATGACATTGAAATTCTTGAATTAATTATAAATGCTGGTTGTTAACTTTAGTTGAAAAATAAAACAAAAATGAGTTCTAGAGTAACCAAAATAAATAGAAACTTAATAAATAGACTATAACAAATGTAATGTTACCTCTTGACTTTCTGTAGGACTAAACACAGGCTGGTAGATGGCTGTCAGATGAAGTGTGAAGCCAATCATAAATATAAGAAGAATGACTAGGAAACGAACAAGATCCTTTATCAGATCTCTAATGATGATAGCCCAAGGTCCAAACAAATGATGAAAGCTTAGAAATTCTAAAAGCTGGACAAATGTTAACAGTAATGCCCAGGCCATGAATTGGTTTCTAATGTACAACATTTGCATGCGATCTTCATCTTCAAAAGCAGCTCCAAGAAGATGACAAAATATGGCAATCTATAATTTAATTTTAAAAATAAACATTAGGTAATAATTTTTTAATAGATTATTTGAAATAACTATTTTGAATTAAAAACTATTTAAAGTTTTTTTTAAATTCGGAAAAATAAAACAATGTTTACTCTAAAATAGTATTAATACTATTTCATTAAAGATCAATTCATACAAACACACACAGTAGTAACTTACAGCACATATGCCAAGGTTAACTGTTCGAATCCATCCTAAGCCCTGACGATCACCTGGGTTGGTAAGCTCAGAGACAAGTAGCCCTGACAACCATGCCAGTAAAATCCACTCATACCAGTGAGGAATGAGAGATGTGGAAAGATAGATAGGCACTAATGGAGCAACTATGACCAGACTGAACAAGATCATCAAATAGAAATGTGAAACCAAGTAAGTCATGAACTTGATAATAGGCACCTGGAAAATATGATCAGGATAAAACAACAAAGATCACAAATATATAGTTGAATGATAGTAGGTAGCAAAATTTAAATGGGAACTTAAGTTTGTTAGTACCACATTATTTAGTTTGTCAGTACCACAGAGTTGAGTTTTTCAGTACCACAGTGTTAAGCTATTAAATGAAAGCATGACAATTGTTAACAAGACAGATTATTGCCTTAAGTTAAAAATGTTTAAATACTGAGTTTAGGAAAATAGAAATAGTTTCATTCCTAGTTCCATACAGACAATAAAGAATATTATTATTATTATTATCATACATGTAGTGATGAGTATACATATAGTTCTAGTACTACATACTGACCTTATTAAATCTATGTCTGGAGGGCAGTGAAAACAAAACCCAAACTGGAGGAATGAACAGTAAAGTAAAAAACAACATAACAATTTTCCAGTTAGCCCAACGTAGTTCTCCCATCCAAACATCAGAGAGATACTTTTGAACAGCTGGGTGAGCAACAACCTGTTAGGTTCGATTGAAAGTTAATTATCATTGAGGATATGTTAAGTTAAAAATTATGTTGTTATTAAAGTAGTCATTGGCTATGTAGATCTTTAGATGGTTAAAACAACAGTTTTTATTTAGAATTTAACTTCTCTAGTTTTATATGTCAGATTTTAACAAGGCAGTTTTATATTACTATTATATTTATGGTAATTGAACCCAAAATATCTTCTTTTTTTCTTAAATTTATATACATTTTTTAAAATAGTGAGTAGTTTTGGAATTTGATATATTTGTACACATACAATGCAGAAAAGAGTTGTGCATGAAGACTAGAAAACTTTATGCTGACCTCTTTTTGCTCCATATCAATAAGTACATCTAGAAATGGTGTGCCATGATGATCTAAGGCTTTAAGTAACTTTCTGGCACTGCTGACATTGGAGGCGATTGCTGTCAACTCAACTGCCATTGCCTCACAATATGTGCTGGCTGCTACAAGATCTCTGGATCTTTCTTTTTCTTTGATGGCCTAAACAGGTGGGAAACTAAAAATGTTAGTTATAGTTGTCCTCCTTAATTTAACTTGTAATCTTTTTTTTCATTTGCATCATCAATGTTTTTAAAATAATTTTGATTGTATTGATCCTACAGTGAATGTGAATTATTTTTTAAGCTTAAATTGGTTTTAAGGAAAAAAAAACTAATTGAAAGAAAAACTAGAGAAGGATTTAAAGTTCAATTATATTATTTCACCTGTAGCTGATAGCTTCTAGCTAGTTTGGCTGCTGTGTCTACAGGAGCAGGAGATAAAAGAATAAATTCTTCTAAACATTTGTTGTTGTTCATTCGTCCACATACCATCAAATCAAATACAAACTGAAATTTATATATAATAAACATGATTTTGTAATGTTTTGTGTAGTGTCTTTAAAAAAAAAAACTTTTTGTATTATTATTCATCCATTATATTATTAGCAAAAAAAAAAGGTTAAAGTAAAATGATTATAAAAAAAATAAAAAAAATAAAAGAAGTATAAGTGCTAATATTTTCACCTTTTTATCCTCCATAAGTAGTCTTGTATTGTGATCCCGTTTCATCAAGAAGCTTAAAACATCTATATGATTGGCTGATGTAGCAAATGTAATGGGAACTTTACCATCTTTGGTCTCAATGTTGGGAGATGCTCCAGACTCTACTAATAGTTTGACAACATTAAGGTAGCCAGCACTACTAGCAAAGTGAAGAGCTGTGAACCCATTCTGTCAAGGAAATAAAAGATACTGTAGATTTACTACAAGAATAGTTAATGTTACCATGACATAAATAAATTATATATTATTGGGTTGAAGAGATATACATATGACCTTTTGATATGTAGCCCACTTAATAAAACTTATTAACAACATGCTAAAATGTTGATTTTAACACAGAATTATGTAAATTAGTGATTTATTAAATGTATATGAACAAATTAATGAAATTTGTAGCCATTTTTCTCCCTAAATAAAATTTATTTTAACTTAATGTTCCCATTACTTTAAATACTATCTCCTTACTTTATCTGATGTATTGATGTCAGCACCTTGACCTATCAACAGAGCACACATTTCCAAGTGTCCATTAGCAGCTGCTCTTAACAATGCTGTTCTACCTCTTTTGTCTTTTGTGTGAATTTGATATGTTGACTTACTCAAAAGTAAACTCACCACAGAGGTGTGACCATTGCCAGCAGCCAAGTGCAGTGGGATAGATCCCTGAATTGAATAATGGAATATTTATTTATTTTAGCAATCATTTTATCAACTAATTTATTATTTGGCCTGCCTGCTTATTTCATTTTTAACATTATCAACTTGTTAAAGAGGACATTCAGACTACATTTGTTCCTTTTAAATGTCTTATTTAGTTAAACCTTATGGAAATATGCTAAATTGATATAAGTACAAAAAAAAAACAACTAACTGTAACACTTGAAGATGAATCTGTCTGAACTCCTGGACAATTAAGCAAGATTCTGACAAGACCTTCATGGCCAGATTGGGCAGCAAAATGAAGAGGAGTCATTCCAGCCTATATTTCAATACAAACAAAATCCAAATATCAATATTCTTAGTGAATTACTTTTTTTAAGAGTCTTAGTTAGGTTCACATAAATAAAACATAATAGTTAAAGATTTTTTCTGTCATCCATTTACCTCAGATGACCACTGAATTCCAAACGCTAAAGAAACCGGAGCCTCACACTTGACACAGGCTGATACATTGATTAACATTTCTCTCACAAAATCAGCTTTACCAAAATGTGCAGCCACATGAAGAGCTGTAAGTCCAGTCTTTCAGAAAATGAGAAATTCATATAATTTAGTTCATTTAAACCAAGTGACTAGTACATTTTGGTGTATTGAATCTTATAGTCTTGTAAATCAAATAATAATTAGTAGTAGTATTTAATTAATCCATTACTGATAAACATTTTTTGTTTCATTGAACAAGAAAATACTTGTACAACCTTTTCACTAGCAGTTCTAAGTGGGATGTATTTCTTCAATTCATTCATTGTCTCTATATGTCCATGTTTGGCAGCTAAATGTAAGGCAGTCATTCCATCCTAATCAAAACATAATATTCAAAATCACATACAAATAAGAATGTATTTTTTTGCTCTACATGAGAAAGCCAATCTAATTAAAAGAAATCATTACAAATGACTAGTAAAATATTGCTGTTTGATCATGTAGTATGTGATCAGAATTTTTATCCCAGTGGTCTTAGATTCAAACAATCTCGTGTCTTTCTGGTTTAGGGTTGCAGTTGGGTATCTTCATTTCTGAAGAAACAAACAATGATAGCACTGAAACATTTCAAAACTTACAGCATTCTCATCCAATGCTGAAGCTCCAGCTTCTAATAAAATTTTCACAACCTGAGCATGGCCACCTTCAGCAGCCAGATGAAGTGCTGTAGAATCATTAGTCTAGAAAAATAGGAAATAAATCAATATGTTTAAAACACTCAAAAAATATAATTCCTGAGTTGATATAAAGTCTATTGGTGTGCAAGGAATTGGTAGAGGAGGGCAGTGGAGAAAAACAGATAAATACATTGGCTTATATTGTGATATTAAAAGAAAATATTAAGGTGTCTATTTAATGTTAGGTTTTAGGCATAATTGAATGCTTTAATATGACTTTGATGAAGTTACTTAACTTTATAGTGCTTACCTTATTTCTAGCAGTTGTAATAATAGTTTTGTTAAACCTCATTAGTTCCTTTATTACAGCTGCACTGCCTTTAGCTGCAGCAATATGTGCACATGTCATACCATTCTAAGTTCAACAAAGAAAAATGTACATTGTTGAGTCAATTTTTTTTTAAAGATAAACATAGATAACTTAATAGTTTTGAAGGTACATCAAGAAAAATGCTTATTTTGATTTAAATATTTCACTATATTCTTTTTAAAAATAAAAAAAATTTTTTAGTAAGAATTATTCAATTAGAGAACCAAAAAATCATGATAGAAAAGTTTTAATAGCAAATCAGGAACAGTTAAGTTTACAAAAAAAACTAATTAAAATCAAAAAAGTAATTTTGTACTTTTTTTTTACTCATTTTATCTCAACATTATAAAGAAATCTATCTAAATAACAAATCTTGTAAAAAGATTATTCATGTAAAAATTTATCTATGATTTTTTGCTTTCTGAAACAAATAAATACATGTAATCTATTTAGACTAGGAAGGCAAAGTTGTATCAATTAAAAAATAACAAAAGATAAGAAAAAAATGAAAGGAAATAATTTAACCCACTTTGCCCCTACAACAGCTATGAGTCTATAAACAAAACTTTTGTCATTATTAAAAAACAAAATATTAGAACTCTTCTTTGGAAGGCTGGTATAATTAAATGTAGCCCTTATATTTCAATGATTTTCTTTTGTATTGAAACTTCCTTCTTTTAGTTTGTTTACACACAAAAAAAGAAACATTTAGCGATGAAACTATTTGGTGCATCTAACTAGTTGAAATTAATTCTGTAATCAGCTATGGCGCCTACTAAACTATCTACACAAATGTCTGAAAATTGTTCTAGTGCACAAAAACTCACCACATCCTGCAAATTAAAATTACAAAGAATAGTCGATTATTAACAAGATTTTATCTAAGAGTAAATGTTTAAATGTTATCTGTTTAAACATGTGTCTCAAATCATATCACATAACAAATAAGAAGTCTGATGTACAAATACTAATTCCAATGAGTCTATAATATTAATTAAATTAATTTTATATCAATTTTCAAGATTTTTATAGTTAGTCAATAAGTTGAAAAAAAGTAAAGGTAAAGTTCCCCTTTCAGACCTTGTGGTCTATAGGGCAGATGATGTAAAGGTCATCTGATTCTGTGGCCTACGGTTAACGAGGGTGTCATGTGGCCACTACAACGACCAACCGCCTTTACTTTTCCCTAACTAATGTCAGGTACCCATTAGAGCTGGGTGGACTCAGAGGCGCCGAAGGATCCCAAAATAAAAATCCCAGTCTTCACCAGGATTTGAACCCGGGACCCTCGGTTCAGAGGCCAAGCGCTTTACCGCTCAGCCACTGCGCCTCCTAACAAGTTGAAAGATCAGTAAAAAAAAAATTGTCACTGTTACAACTTTTAGATATATTTTTGTTTCTTACAATATTTGCCATTGTAACAAGTTCAGGCCGGTGTTTCAAAAAAAGTTTCACTACATCAGAATGATTATTCTCAGCTGCTAGGTGTAGTGGGGTTTGACCTTGCTGGAAAGAATAAATTTAGAAAACTTAAAATTGGTTATTAAACAGGTTTAAAATTTTATGAGTAGTTTGTTCCATAAAGACTGATATAAATATAGCAAAGCTCAAGTATACGCACTACCATATTTTACTGTATTGTCACTAATACTTACTACATCAGTGGCATTAGTATCTGCCTTCATTTTAATTAAAGCTGCACAAACTTCTTTCTGACCATTCTGAGCTGCCATATGAAGTGATGTTTTCTTGGCCTATGATAAATAGTTTAAAAATTAGTTGTTACTAAAATGTGTTATCGCAGGCCTGACTGCTTTTTATTTTTAAATTACATTTGAAATATTCAAATACTGTGTTTTTTTAATTTATATTGACCAAATAGTATTGTGCAAAGATGATCCTATGAGATGTGGGCTGAATGACACAAACCCAACTAAAACCAATGTACCCCATTCAGAACATGCTATATGTGGAGCAGATGATGTAAAATCCATTTTCTGTGGCCTACAGCTAATGAGGATGTTATGTGGCCAATACAATGATCAACTGCTCTTACTTTTCCCAACAAATATCAGGTACCCATTAGAGTCAGGTGAACTCAAAATCCAGATATTATAAATCAGTAAACATGGGGATTGAAACCAAAGTTTCAATTAATAATCAAGGGACCTCGAACCTAACACCCTTCAGTTTATAAGCCAAGTGCTTTACCACTCAGTCACCACATCTACCCATAGAGAATATAGGGAGGAATTTTTAAAACTTGAGTAGTTTTAGTTGAGCACTTAAAGCCTTCTCCCTGTTAAACTCTAAATCTAAATGAAAATGTGTTTCTTGAGTTCAAAGAATGTGATGTTGACAACATTGTGCTGAGCAAGCTAAAAAATTGATTATCCTTTTTTAACTCTTTAAAAGTAAAACCTTTTTTTTTATATAATTTTTTTAAATCTTTTAATTAAAAAAAAGAGAACTTATTACTAACCAAAGTCAATGCATCTATAGTAGCTCCATGTTTCTCTATTAAAAGTTTGACTAGAGCTACATTTCCATTAGATGCAGCCAAGTGAAGAGGTGTCAGCCCATGTTTAGATTTGGCATTGACAAAAGCTTTTTGGTACAATAACATATCAGCCACTTGCTCATGACCATTTTCAGCTGCTAGATGTAGGGCAGTTTTACCATGCTGTAAGTGAAAGAGAAAGACAACTTTTTTGATTTTCTGCTATAACCCCTATTGATAAAACCTTTTCAACAAATGTATTATTATATATTGTAATTTTAAAAAGTGTGTGCTGTACTTTTTATGTAATTTTGTCTATGTGTTGTCACAGTTTTTTTCTAAATTGCTGTAATCATTATACATATAAAATTCCAGATTGTCATCATATATTTTAGTAAATTATTTAAAAAAATAATATGATATTACTATTGACATTAAAAGTATGTATCAAACAAAAGATACTGACTCACCTCATCAAAAATATCTACTCTGGCTTGATTTTTCAATAGTATTTTTACAATATCTAAGTGACCTTGTTCACTTGCAACAAGTAAAGGAGATTGACCATTCTTAAAAAAAATGTACAAGTGTCCATTTACAATGTTAAAATATTTAAAGAATTGAAAACATAATATTAAATGGTGTTAGTAAAAGTAAAACAACAGTAGATAAAGGGACAGACACTTTTATTACTCTAATAATAAAAAATTAGCCTATTCATAATAAACATTTTTCTCTGTAAATTTAAATATGACTTTTTAAAAAAGGTCAATAAGAGTTACCCTTGATTGTTTGTTGACTATACTTTGAATCTGTGGTCCTAAATGTTTCACAATTTCTAGCATGATATCAGCATTGCCTGATCTAGCACAATAATGAAGGCAACTTTCTTGTGTCTAAATAATAAAATACAAAATCTCTTTAGTCCCCATACACATTCAAATATAAACATTTTATTTTTTTAAGGTGTTTTCCATCTGTTTGCAATTAAAAGAGGATTTTAAAAATACTCAAACTTGAGTCCTAAAATGTAGTTCTTGTTACCAATTTAGTTGTGTAGGTGACATTAGCATTGTAGCTAAGTATAAGTCTAACAAGATCTGTATCTTCAAACTCATTGTGGGCTTGGCTCTTTTTTATTTCTGCAGCACAGTGAATGGGTGCTTCCCCTTCCTGCAATGACATAAGTGTACAATAAATAAATGCTGGAAGCTGAACCTTACTGTTAAAACATACATTGTAAGTATATAAAATGTAAATAGAACTTCAACTGGATAACTTACAACATTTTGCTGATTGGCTAAAGTGATTGCATCATGTAGGGATCTCTTCTGGCAGACAAACTCTTGTAATTCTTTTACAATATCCAGATGACAATGTCGAGTAGCTATGTGAAGTGCTGTCTCTCCAGCCTAAATTTGAACATTGTAGTAATTATCACTATTAGTACCTAATACATAGAAAAGTGAAAAGTGAGCAGAATGACTATTTTCTACTTTTTAAAATTGAAAAATTATTAAATTAACTATGATAAATATTGCTCTGGTCGTTAAAAATAAAATGCAACTAATCTTTATGATTAATTAATATGGCATAAATGATATCAAGTCTCTTAAAAGTTTTCATATAACAGTTCATTGTGATTTTCTTTAATTATATTTGCTTTTATTAGTTTGTTGTTTCCAATGAAAA
Organism: Biomphalaria straminea; assembly: GCA_021533235.1. Classification (NCBI taxonomy): domain Eukaryota; kingdom Metazoa; phylum Mollusca; class Gastropoda; family Planorbidae; genus Biomphalaria; species Biomphalaria straminea. Next base: position 4,732 of record JADKLZ010011542.1, on the reverse strand, counting down.
AAAAACCTTCTTCATAAAAGCATCCCTTTCTTTTGTTCTTATTTGACATAAAAATATTAAAGAATTATATAATGTGCAATGATAGATAATATGTTTTTTTTTTCTCATTACAGTACTGAGTAAGTTATGGTAAATCATAGACAATAAAACAATAGAAAATATTACTTTTGATTGGTGCATGGGATTAGCCCCTTCTCGAAGTAATGATCGGAGAACACTCAGGCCACCATATCTAGCTGATACATGGAGAGCTGTTTCTCCATTCTGAAAGTATTATTTGTACATTGTTTTGAATACTTTCATTATGAATGATAAAACTTTTTTTATACAGAATCACTGATTTTTTAATAAACAAGCATGCCATATATACTATTGAGAATCATTGTATCTAATGTATTTACTTCTCTTGTGGAATTCACATCTGCTCCACTTTTAAACAACATTTCAGCACATTTCTCTCCACCTTCAGTTCTTGCAGCAATGTGTAGTGGTGTTTCCATATGCTGCAAAAAAATTTTGTTTCAATAACTTTGTAATTGACCAGCCAAAGTAAATGACTTATATTAAATAAAAGAGACATACATTTTTATTTGGCAATAGAAAAAAAAAATTTTGTACAGACTTTCCTGTATTAAAAACAAAAGAATTCATTATGTAATTAATGTGTATCAAAAAATTTGAATCAAAGATGTTTACTTCTCCTCCTTTAGTTTCTACTTGAGCGCCACTTCCTATAAGGGCCTGAACTACCTGTGGCTTTCTGAACTTGACTGCCAAATGTAGAGCTGTCTGACCATCCTATACTTGGTTAATATTGTGTATTTTGTTAATATTAAAATTTTTAAGTTAATAAATAAGCCAAACATTGAAAATATGTTATTAAATTCCTTTTTAAAGATATTTTTATTAAAATGTTGATAGTTTCATTATTTAAATCTGACCTTAGTTGTGGCATTTACAGCAGCTCCTTTGGCTATGAGTGCTTTAACCACTGCAGTGTGACCCATCATAGCCGCTACATGTAAACAGATGGCTCCATCCTGGTTTGTAATGAGAGATAATGTTAAAGCTGTAACTTATCACAAAGAGACTTGTAGTTTCGATACTTCAATAATTAAATGACAGAAAACATTGAAAAATGGATTAGAAGGTTCAATATTGTAGAGTAATTTGAAGATTTTAGAAAAAAATAAATGATGATAGCATTGTAAAAAGTTTATATTAGAATTTTTATTATTATTATTAGAACTAAAACCAGAACAACCCTCAAAAGAGATGAGATATGCTCTTCGCGGACAACGCAGCACTAGTGGCACACTCACAAGAGGAACTTCAGTTACTAATGTCCCGCTTCTCTCAGGCTTGTAAAGAATATGGCTTTAATATTAACTATTAGCACAAAGAAAACAAATGTTATGGGACCACCTGCTACAGCACCACCCTCCATCTTCATAGACGATTACAAGCTGGATGCTGTAAATGAATCCTGCTATCTGGGATCCACAATTCAAGATGACCTTTCTCTAGATGAGGAGATAAATAATGCATAGGGAAGGCTGCCTTGTCCTTTGCTAGACTCAGGTCAAGAGTTTGGGAAAACCAGAAGCTCACTACAGTGACCAAAATGGAAGTCTACAAGACATGCGTTATGAGTACACTACTGTATGGCAGTGAATCATGGACCACCTTTGCAAAGCAAGAGAGAAAACTAAACTCATTCCATTTGTGATGTCTTTGTGGGATCTTGAAAATCACATGGAAAGAAAAAGTGTGTAATACTGAGATCCTTGCACGAACAGTTAGGCCTATTCCCAGCATCTATACAGCCCTCAGACAATGCTGCCTCATGAGCCTCAGCTCTGGAAGAAAAACAGACAATGCAAAAAATTGCCAGTTCCTCTACCACTGTAGTAAAGACAACCTTTACCTGCGATATTTGTGGATGGGAGTGTCTTTCCAAAATAGGGCTCCACAGTCAAACGAGGAAGTGTGCGAGATGAACCATAGTCGTTCTACGACTGAAGGAGGCCAATGACGATTAGAATTATTATTCTTGATCAATATTCTTACTATTACTACTATTAGACTAAATGTTTCCTTTAGCTATAACTACATTATTATCATTATTATTATTATTATTGTTATTATTATTACTTTGTTTGGCATTAGCAGTGGAACTCCTTTCTTGAGAAAAGCCAAAGCAGTTTCAGGGTGCCCATATTTAGATGCAATGTGTATCAGTGTGCTTCCATCTTGTGTTCTGTCTGTCAGAGTTGCCTTGCAATGGGAGATCAAGAACTCTACTAAATCAGTGTGACCTCGTTCAGCAGCTATATGTAGGGGCATACGTTCCAGCTGTGCAATAAGCAAAACAAATATTTAGTAATGACAAATTTCAAATTAGCAAAATATAAAAAAATCCTGTTTTAAAAAAAAAGCTTATCTAAAGGAGAAGAACTCTGTCCCCAAAACTAAATTTACCTATAAAGTACAAGTTATTTCCCTTATTCAATATCAAACAAACTAATTAATTACCAATAGTTAATTCCCTAATTGAGTATTTTTGTTTATTGATTCATGTTTTTTTAGGTACAATAAATAATTATTGAAAGTATCAACATGATCAGAGAATGAGTGATGGAGAAATAGTGTTAACAATTATGTAAGGTTACTAACTAATTTAGCCATATCTGTGAATACTGAAGCATTAATTAGTTTCCCTAGTTGCTATTAAACAAAATAATGAATTACCAGTAATCAATTGTCTAATTGGTTATTTTTTTTATTGATTTGTGTCTTGTTTATGTCAATGAATAGTTGTGCGAACTTTCAGCATGATCCAAGAATGGGTGGGGTAGAAATAACATGTACACACTTTTTACCAGATAGAGTGAGCTAATATAAGCTTTGTAAAAAAATAACAAAACTAGTTCCAGGGTTGTAGACCAGACACTTAAAATCATAGGTTGTAGTCATGTTATTTCCCTCCCTATATAGCTATTAGTAAATTCAAATTCTGAAAATAGTATGCATCATCTAAAAAGTCAGCCTCATCAATCTACTTAGAGACCTTTTTGTGAGATACAGTATCAGGAAAAGCAAAAAGAGCCAAAGCTTGATAGGAAGCAGAACCAGTGAAAGTTTGATTTAAAAGGCTATAATAGCCTAAATTTGTTTACTATTAAGAGTTTAATTACTAATTAAAACATAAAACATTAATGACATAAGTAATTTGTTTTTTTTTAAAGAAATATGTATTAAACAGCAATATGATACTATGATAATTTATAGCTTCTCATTAAGAAATAGATGATTAGGAGGAATTTTATTTTATCAGTGACTTAAGTTTGGTTCATAATTATAAATTCTTCTTCATAACTAAAAAAAATACCTTGTCTTGAACATTAAAATTAGCTCCAACAGAATAAAGATATCTAAGAACATTCTCATCCCCTTCCCATGTAGATATATGGACAGCAGTTTGACCATCTTTCTGTAAAAGAATTAAATCAAAGTTTAATACTTTTTGTTTCAGCCAAATAAAATATGCAAGTTTTAGGTTGTTTTTTTAAATGGCTTTAAATATTACAGATGCAGAGCTACATGTACAAAGTGTTACTCACATTTTTCAAATCTAAATTTATCCCAGCATCTACTAGCAACTTCACTGTCTCCAAATCTTTTTTTCTACAAGCCAGATGTAAAGCAGTATCTCCAGTATCCTGGAGAAACAGAGTACATGTAGGGTTATACCTATTTATAATGGTCAATCGTAAAATGTGTCTCTTATGGATAAGTGTGTGGTGTACTTTACTTTTTTTTTTCATGTGTAGTCTAGTACGTTTCCTATTAGTTACATAGTTGGTTAGCAGAAACTAAGTTTTAAGTCAGGAAAAAAATTGCTAATTATTACAATGCATGATAGTTTTTAGGCCTAGGGCGACCACAATCAGACCACCAAATGACAATATCATTATCATTATTGGCATGCAGGGTTTACGCTATAAGGGACAACATTTTCGTCAAGTAGGCCTAAAGTCGGTAGATTACTTGCAGTAGGAAGCATTTGATTTACAAGTTAATAAGTATACAATTATTTATATATTATTCATTTCTATATCGATATAAACACCAAAATTAAGTATAAAATAGTAGATACCTCAGACGTATTTATTAGCCTATTATTATGGACTGCTAGTGGTAACTGAAGAAACCCCAAGAGATGGCGTCCCTTTTAGAACTTAAAGAAAAAAAATTGAAATGTTCGCGCTTTCCTCCCTTCCGAGCATTCTTATCGACGCTCCATTGCCAGGGCACCTAAACGCTGAAGAATAGCCCGTACACTGTACATATATACATCGTAGTATTGCGGGGGTTGAGGAGCTAGCTGATGCGTGAGACATTTCAAACAAAATATTTCTTAATAATAGATGTGTAACATAATAGTATTATATGTACATTTGCACACTAGCGCGTCAGTTCAACACCGCTAGTGTTTTACGTAATAAACGAGTTCCTAATATGTCTTCCCTCTTAAACACTTGTTTGTTATTTGTGTTCTACAAATATTCTACATGGTGTCAGAAGTAAACTTAAAAAGCTGTCCAGACAAAGGTTTTTAAGTAATCTAATAATGGCTTCTTTTTATTTTGAGCAACCAATCTTGAATTGGAATGCTAAAGACCTGTATCAAGAGTTTTTAAGATTCCAACAGCTTTTGTTTCAAAGGACC